>ML399122.1:0-34300 GCA_005239525.1 Nicotiana knightiana | reverse complement strand
CAATAAAGGAAGGGGAACACGCTGTGGGGAGATAATAGTTTCATATAAGAAATCTCAAATAAAGAAAGGAACAGCAAGTCCAGAATATCAATAAGGATCAGAAATCGCAAACTTGCACGGCATCACCCTTCGTGCTTTTACTCTCGTCCTCACTATGCAATGTATAATTTAATCAATGTAAATCATGGCAGGGCATCACCCTTCGTGCTTTTACTCTCGTCCTCACTATGCAATGTATAATTTAATCAATGTAAATCATGGCAGGGCATCACCCTTCGTGCTTTTACTCTCGTACTCACTATCTGATGTATAATGTAATCAATTTAAATCATGGCACGGCATCACCCTTTATTCTTTTACTCTATTTCCTCACAGTATAATCAATGAATACCTGTACAGAATGGTACATCGTACGGCACGGCATCACCCTTCGTGCTTTACACTCTTTCCTCACAATATCAAACAATGCACGGCATCACCCATCGTGCTTTACACTCTTTCCTCACAATAGCAAACAATGCACGGCATCACCCTTCGTGTTTTAACACTCTTCCTCACCCAAACAACAATCACAAAAAAAGGGCAAGGGAGTAAACAAAATAGAAATAGAAATCCCGGCAAGGGAACATCAATTAAACAATTAAATCCCGGCAAGGGAACAATAACAGTAATCTCAACATACCGTGCACGGCATCACCCTTCATGCTTTATCACTCTTCCTCACAATAGCAAAAGTGCACGTCATCACCCTTCGTGCTTTAACACTCTTCCTCACCCAAACAGCAATCAGAAACAAAGGGAAAGGGAGTAAACAGAATAGAAACAGAAATCCCGGCAAGGGAACATCAATTAAACAATTAAAGCCCGGCAAGGGAACAATAACAGTAATCTCAACATACAGNTCACTTGAGCCAATGCTCCAAATATTTAATTATCTCATATACCTTCACAATTTGTATTTCAACTGGAGCCAACGCTCCACGAAGTTTAAAGATCACCATTCCTTTCACATACTCGTTACAACATATAAAAATCATCGATTAAGCATGGAAGTTATAACAAAAACCAAAATATTCGCAATATAAGGACTCACGGTCATGCTAGACACCAATGTATAGATACTCGTCACCATGCCTATACATCGTACTCGACAATTAGCAAGTAGCAAATAAGACTCAACTCTTATTCCCTCAAGCGAAGGTTAGACCGAACACTTACCTCAATGCTTTGAACTCAACTCAAGCCTCAATTATAGATTTACCCCTCGATTCCACCACAAATCCACTCGAATCTAGTCACAAGTTACTTAATTACATCAATAAACGCTGAATGAATCAATTTGAATGCATAAAAATGAATTTCCCAAAGTTTTGCCCAAAAAGTCCAAAAACGCCCCCGGGCCCACGTGGTCAAAACCCGAGGTTCGAACCAAAATCCGATCACCCATTCCCCCACGAACCCAAATATGTGATTTATTCTGAAATCAGACCTCAAATTGAGGTCTAAATCCCCAATTTTAGAAAAACCTAAGTTCTACCCAAAACACCCAATTTCACCCGTGGAAATCTTTGATTTTAAGTTGAAAACATGTTAAATGATGTTAATGATTGAAAGAATTGAGTAAAAACCAACTTACAAATGATTTGGAAGAAGTCTTGTTCTTGGAAAAATCGCCTAAGTGTGTTTGAGTTTGAGAAAATATGAAAAAAGGAGTTCAAAATCGGTTTAAGTGTAAAATTGCAGGCCTCTGGTAGGTATGGGAAATGCGAACGCACCTGCGAACCCTTCAGAAATTCCCAGTTTTCACATTTGCGATCCTTATGACGAATTTGCGACCTCAGGAGGAAGAGGGGAGTTTCGCATTTGCGATGGCAGACGTCGCATTTGCGACCAGCCTTCGCATTTGCGGACCATTTGGCCGCATTTGCGATCAGGCTTGCCCAGACCCATCTTCGCATTTGCGATGAATAGCTAGCATTTGCGATGCTGGCTTCGCAAATGCGAAGCCTGCAGATCAGAGACACCAGATTTTTCCAAGGTTCAAAAATGCATCTGTGGCCCATCCGCAACTCACCCGAGCCCTCGAGGCTCCAAACCAAATATACACACTACCTCAAAAACATACTATGAACTTATATGTGCGATCAAATCGCCAAAATAACATCATATTCATCGAATTAAGCCTCAAAATCCATGAATTCTATCAAATTTCATAAAACATCAAATTTTCCATTTTAAGCCTGAAACACGTCAAATGAAATCTGTTTTCAACCAAACCTTACAGAAAGTGCTTAAACCATATATAAGACATTTACCGGGAGCCGGAACCAAAATACGTCCCCGATACCATCACTTTCTAATAAGATTTCATTTTCAATTTCCTTAAATATTTTCATAAAACAATTTTACTCAAAAATTCATTTCTCGGGCTTGGGACCTCGGAATTCGATTACGGGCATACACCCAAGTCCCATATTTTCCTACGGACCTTTCGGGACCGTCAAATCACGGGTCCGGGTTCGTTTACCCAAAATGTTGATCGAAGTTAAATTTATTCATTCTAATAACAAAACTTAGCATTTTTCACAGAATTTCATATTTAAGCTTTCCGGCTATGCGCCCGAACTATGCATGCAAATCGAGGCAACCTTAAATGATGTTTCCAAGGCCTCGGAAGCACGGAATGGGTAAGAAAACAGGTGATGACCCCTTTGGGTCGTAACAGAACGGGTTTCACCACCGAACTCAGGAAAAAACTCATTCAATTTCTTATTGATAACATGGATCTCTTTGCATGGTCCTATTTAGACATGACCGGAATCCCACCAGAGATAACGACTCATCGGCTGAGCCTGAACCACAAGTTCAGACCGATAAAGCAAAAGAGAAGGCCTCAGTCAGAGGTAAAGCACGCCTTCATCAAGGACGAGGTAACCAAACTTATCAATATAGGGTCCATTCGAGAGGTAAAATATCCGGAATGGTTATCCAATGTAGTCAGAGTCCAAAGGGAACAAACTTAGAATGTGTGTATACTATAAGGACTTGAATAAAGCATGTTCAAAAGACATTTTTCCCTTGCCTAACTTCGATCGAATGATCGATGCCACGGCCGGCCACGAGACCCTTACCTTTCTCGACGCCTATTCTAGGTACAATCAGATACAGATAGACCTAGAGGATCAAGAAAAGACTTCTTTTATCACTAAGTTTGGGACCTATTGCTATAATGTAATGCCCTTCGGGCTAAAAAATGCGAGAACTACATATCAACGCCTAGTTAACAAGATGTTCGAAAAACAGATAGGTGAATCAATGGAAGTTTACATTGATGATATGTTAGTTAAGTCCCTGCACGCAGATGACCATTTGACTCATTTGCACGAGACATTCGAAACTTGAGGAAGTAAAACATGAAGCTTAACCCCAAAAAGTGTGCTTTCAGGGTCGGCTCGGTAAAATTCCTCAGCTTCATGGTGTCAAATCTAGGAATCGAGATCAACCCCAATAAAATTAAGGCTATCAAAGACATCACCGTTGTGGACAGTGTGAAAGCCATTCAGAGGAACTAGACGGATAGCTATTCTAGGTCGATTCATTTCGAGGTCATCAAAGTGAAGTCACAGGTTCTTTTCCTTACTCAAAAAGAAAAATGATTTTATAAGGACCCCGAAATGTCAACAAGCATTGAAGGAATTGAAACGATACCTATCGAGCCCACCTTTGCTCCATACTCCAAAGGCATATGAGAAGTTGTACCTATACTTGGCAGTGTCCGAGATAGCGGTAAGTGGTGTGTTAGTTCGAGAAGAACAAGGTACATAGTTTCCTATTTATTACGTGAGTCGGACCTTAGGAGATGCTGAAACTAGGTATCCACACTTAGAGAAATTGGCACTTGCATTAATAAGTGCCTCTAGAAAATTAAATCCATATTTTCAGTGTCATCCCATATGTGTGATCGCCACTTATCCACTCTGAAATATTTTGCACAAGCCCGAATTATCGGGTTGATTAACCAAATGGGTCATCGAACTTTACGGGTATGATATCGAATATCAACCCCGAGCGACCATTAAGTCTCAAATTTTAGCAAACTTCGTGGCCGATTTTACGCCAACTCTCGTACCCGAAGTGGAAAAAGAACTTCTACTTAAATCGGGTAATTCATAGGGGATATGGACCCTCTTCACGGACGGTGCCTCGAATGTGAAAGGGTTCGGTCTCGTTATTGTTTTGAAACTGCCTACGGGCAATGTTATTAGACAATCCATTAAAACTGCCAAATGGACTAACAACAAGCATGAATATGAGACCATGATTGCAAGTCTCGAGCTAGCTAAAAGCTAGGGCGGAAGTAATCGAAGCTAAGTGTGACTCCCTACTGGTGGTAAACTAGGTAAACGGAACCTTTGAGGTTCGAGAGGATAGGATGCAAAGGTACTTAGACAAATTGCAGGTAACCTTGCAACGTTTTAAAGAATGGACTCTACAACACGTCCCTCGATAGCAAAACACCGAGGCCAACACACTTGCCAATTTGGGGTCATCGGTCGAAGAAGATGCGATTAGCTCGGGACTATCGTCCAACTCCAAGTTATGTGATCGAGGAAGGACATGCCAAAATAAACTCTACGAGTCTGACTTGGGACTGGAGAAACAAATATATCGAATATTTGAAGAATGGAAAACTCTCGTCGGATCTGAAAGAATCGAGGGCCTTACGGACCAAAGCCGCTCGATTCTCATTAGACGAAGATGGAACATTGTACAGGAGGACGTTCGATGGTCCATTGGCGGTATGCTTGGGACCAGGAGATACTGACTATGTTCTATGAGAAATCCACGAAGGCACTTGTGGGAACCACTCTGGCATCGAGTCACTAGTTCGAAAGGTCATCAGAGCAAGATATTATTGGGATAGCATGGAAAATGACTCTAAGGAGTTCGTTTGAATATGCGATAAATGTCAAAGGTTTGCACCGATGATCCATCAGCCCGGCGAACAACTTCACTCGGTCCTATCCCCATGGCCATTCATGAAGTAGGGAACGGACATCGTCGGTTCTCTGCCATCGACACCAGGTAAAGCTAAATTCATATTACGTGTGACTGACTATTTCTCTAAATGGGTTGAAGCACATGCCTTCGAAAAGGTTAAGGAAAAAGAAGTGATCGACTTCATATGGGATAATATCGCATGTTGATTCGGGATACCCTTGGAAATAGTATGTGATAATGGCAAACAGTTCATCGGCAACAAGGTAACAAAATTCCTCGAAGATCATAAAATAAAGAGGATACTATCGACACCGTATCACCCTATTGGGAACGGACAAGCCGAATCAACGAACAAGACTATCATCCAAAACATGAAGAAAAGGCTAAACGAAGCCAAAGGTAAATGGAGAGAAAAATTTCCCGAGGTTCTCTGGGCGTACCGGACAACATCGAAGTCCAATACCGGAGCAACTCCCTTTTCCTTAGTTGGATCCGAGGCCTTAAGACCGGTCGAAGTCGGAGAGCCCAGCGCCATATTTCGATATGCAACAGAGGAATCAAACCACGAGGCCATGGGTACCAGCCTCGAGTTATTAGATGAAAGGCGAGAAGCTGCGCTTGTTCGAATGTTAGCACAAAATCAACGAATCGAGAGTTACTACAATAGAAGAACCAACCTTCGACACTTCAAATTCGAGGACTTAGTCCTAAGGAAAGTCACCCTCAATACTCGAGATCCCAATGAAGAGAAGCTCGGCCCTAATTGGGAAGGACCCTACCAAATCCTCGACATTGTTGGAAAATGATCTTACAAACTCGGAACGATGAACGAAGAAACATTGCCGAATAACTGGAACATATCACTCCTTAAACGATATTATTGCTAAGGTATGACTTACTTTTTTCTTTCATATAAATATTCAGAACTAACACACTATTGGAATTCGACATATGATATCAAGACCTCAGGTTTTAAAGTACGCGTTGCACTCTTTTTTCCTTAGATCGGTTTTTATCGCAAATGGGTTTTTCCGACAAGGTTCTTAACGAGACAACAACTATGTGCTACCTTAGGATAAGTCAACAGTATCAAAGGTGTCACGACCCCAAATACAGGCCAGTCGTGATGGCGCCTATCATGGAACTAGGCTAGCCAAAAACCTAAACTCGAATCATAATAAGCTTCCCTTTTACATATTTACTATATTGATTTCCATAAAAGTTCCTTTAAACATTTATAAAACAGATAAATCTATACTGAACATTTAAATTCAACCCCCGAGAACCCAGAGTCACTGGTCATGAGCATCTACATAAATATACAACTCAACGGAAATAAATTCTATAATATTAAACAAGAGAGGGAGCAGGACTGCGTACGTATGCAGCTACCTCGCAAACCTCTGAGAATCTCTGGAACAGATAGACAACTCACCCTGCCCTAACACCTGAATCTGCACACAAAGTGCAGGGAGTAATGTGAGTACGCCAACTCAGTAGTAATTAAAATAAATCAGGTCTGAGCAGTAAGAAACACATAAAATCAATGTCATCAAAGCACAAGAGGCACAACCTCCCTTTCCAACAGTATAACGTAGATATGTGAAATCATCATGTCTTAAAAAAACGTCATAAAAAAATCCTTTAAAGAATGTATATTTTTCACAACTTCAACCGAAAGTCTTAGTATAAAAATGAAATGAATCATATAGAGGCCCCTCGGGAAAAAGATATTTCATAAGCTCAAAGTGAGAGTAGTAAATCATCAGTATCACCTCGGGCAAAACATATTTCGTAACTCAGAGTGAAAGTAGTAAAATCATCAGTAGCCCCTCGGGAATAACATATATCATAATCAGCCCCTCGGGTTAAAACATGTATCATAATTAGCCCCTCGGGCATGCCTCACAGTCACTCATAATCAGCCCCTCGTGCATACCTCCCATCACTTGTAATCAGTCACTCAGCACCTCACAGTCACTCATGCCTCCCAATCACTCGTCACTCGGTAGGTACCTGCGCTCACTAGGGGTGTGTACAGACTCCGACTTTGGAGGGGCTCCTTCAGCCCAAGCGCCTGCTCTCACTGGGGGTGTGTACAGACTCCGACTCCGGAGGGGCTACTTCAGCCCAAGCGCTAATATCAATCCACCTCGTGGCATATCATATCCTCCCAATCAAGTCCTCGGCCTCACTCAGCACCTCACCATCACTCTGGCCCTAGACACTCAGCAGAACCACTCGAAAGGCCCCTCGTGTGAATCAGTAAAAATAGGGTACTCGACCCAAAACATCAGTTTAAATCTCAACGTGGTGTAAATCATGTTGAGTTTCGAAAAATAGTATGCACAATGATGCTGAGTAAAATCATCAACAAATAGTGAGGAAAACAGCAGTAAAAAGCCCTCAAAGGGTCTAAACAGATCAGCACGAAGCCCCAAACATGGCTTATAACCCAAATATTTCACAAATCTTTAGAACATAATTTAACATAAGGTTTTGAGTAAATACGCAACTCATTAGTTGCTGCGGAGAGGACCTAGTCCAATCCAAAAATTAGTACGTGCCACATACTCGTCATCCGACATGTGCGCCTTTCTAAAATTAGTGGGGAATATGTAATCTGGGGTTCCATACCCTCAGGACGAGATTTATAACCATTACTTACCTCTACCGGGCCGCGACACTAGTCCGCAATGCTCTTGCCCCTCAAATTGGCTCCTGATTGCTCCGAATCTAGCCAAAACCAGTTCAACATCATTAATATATACTCAATGAACACAACCCAATCGAAAATTATCAATTTATACAAGAATCTCGAAATTCGGCAAAACCCGGGCCCACGTCTTGGAATTTTATAAAATTTACAACATTAGAACCCTTATCCTCCCACGAGACCGTACATACCAAGAACATCAAAATCGGATCACAATTGACTACTAAAATTGCCAAAAGAAATTCCCAACTCTTTCCTCCCATTTTCCAACTTTTCTTACTTTAATCCTCCAAATACAAGCCTAATCCAAATTTAAATAGCATAGGAACGATGATAATAACCCGGGAACTTACCTTCACTGAAGAATCACAAATCCCCCCTCCAATCTGCCTTCAAAAGAGCTCCTCTCGCATGCAAAATGGGTGAAATGAAATGAATTTCACGGAGGCCCTTTATATACTGTTCTGCCAGTCATTTCTGCACCTGTGGACATTTAGTCGCACCTGCGGTCCCAGGTGCGCACCTGCGGAATTTCACTTACCCAACTAAATTCTGCACCTGCGGCCAATCTTTCGCAACTGCGGCTTTGCAGGTGCGGCCAAAACTTCGCACCTGCGGAAAATCCCCTGCCTAGCCTTTTACGCACCTGCAACATCGACCATCGCACCTGTGACATTGCACATGCGGATTCCAGACCGTAGGTGCGACCAACACCACCAATCGCACACCAACAGCTATTGCTGCAAATTTCCAAGTTCAAAAATCCCGCCAACCATCCGAAATCAATCCCGAGCCCCTCGGGGCCCCAACAAATCATACCAACACACCCCATATAATTATTCCAACTTAGTCGAGCCTTAGAAACTCCAAAACAACACGAAAACACCAAAATTACATCAAATTCAAGCCTATGAACTTTGAAACTTCCAAATTTCGCCAACTACGCCGAAACCAACCAAACACCTCCTATTGACCTGAAATTTTGCAAACAAATCCAAAATGACATTGCGAACCTGTTCAAACTTTTGGAATTCCATTCCGACCCCGATAGCCTATTTTCCACTGCCGACCAAAAATCGCCAAAAACTAACTCTCACCAATTTAAGCCTAATTCTACATCGGACATCACAGAAATATTCTGAACACACTCCTAAGTCCCAAATCACCTAACGAAGCTATCCAAGCCATAAAATCCGCACTCCGAGGTCGTTCACCAATAAGTCAACTCTCAATTGACTTTCTCAACTATTAGGCTACCTTGAGAGACTAATTGCCACTCTGACCCGAACCAACCGACCCAACACATATAATGAAGATGAACCACATAAAATGAAGCAGAAACGGGGGAACGGGGCTAAATTCTCGAAATGACCGGCCGGGTCGTTACATCCTCGAACGTGCCAGGAGTTGTTCTCCAACACTATCAAACTATTACGCATCTTACCATGCACATACCCGGGGGTGATCCCACGTCACCCTATCCCATATAGGTCCAATAGCACAATACCGCTGAAATTTCGAAATCAAAATCCTGGCCCATAACCTTAGAACCAAATTCCCATTTCTGAAATGATATGTAAGATCAAAATTTCCATAACTATAAACTGAACAAGCCTGAACATGCTGAATCAAGCCATATACGCACCCCATATGAAATCACATAATACACCACGTGACTCCAACACTCATAGTGATAACTCTTTAACCACAATAACTGCTCAGAACAACCCAATACTGGTACACCACCTCTTATCAAGAAATGCCTCGCTCTAACACTTCCATATACTCACGATGATGAAAGAAGCACGTAGAACTAACAATCATTCGTTCGATCAGTCAGACATGTAACTCCCCCTTCCCAACAGGAATTATAGCAGATTTCGAAGTCGACTCCCGATAATTTTCCTTCCAACTATGCTGTAGAAAATTCCAAAAATATTCATTCTAGGTCCAATGACCTCCTCTCATCCATCACAACCACCCTGATAACATGACACTAACCATTCGACACATCGATAAAATTCGAAGCCAAAACCTGTGCAACTTGGGCACTTAATAGCAACTTCCCAGTGTAATTAAATTGTATAAAATATCCACACGAGAGGACTATCCTGCCATTAACAATTACCATCACCATATCATACTAACAGCCTGGCACCCACCGTAAAAAATCAAGAACACATGAATCCGATACCAAAGGTCATACCCCTACATAACTCTGCTACACGGTGCAATCTCATCCAACCGCTGGTCCACTTGGAATATTTCAAGAAACCTTGACCAAAAATCAATAACCATTCAAAATTCGACATCAATTACTCAAAGTGCATTGCCATAACCACGGGGAAAACCGGACGAGACCATGCCACCCGAAACAGAAGGTATATAACCAACACGCCTCAATCCCGCAACACCCAATTACTTACCTTACTCAAATATAGCTATAAAGCTCAATTAGAACCGCACCATATGTGCATATAACCAATCATCACCACTCCTCGCAACACCTAAGGGTAACTCATAGATCACTCCAGAACATGAACAAATCAATCACAATCAAATGGTACCTTTCTCAATAATAGGAACTCCGAGCCAACGATTCCAACCCGGTGCAGAACACGCACCTATAATAGCTTACCAGTGATCATAAATTAACTCTGATCACCCGCAACAGGTAGATAACTTACCGAAAAGTTCATAATGACAGAATCATGGTACATACTAACATCCGACTAGCTCAGCTCGCATCTCCACAGTCCATTACCACATAATATGATGTTTATGAGAACTCTCAGTCTCTAAGTCCATGAAACGTACGGATTACCATATCTGATCACAACTCCACCGCTCGAATACATAACATATCCCAAATTCTCATTCATTCAATGGGGAATACCTCTATAATTCTTCCATTCACCAAGCAACCTTGAATATCAACAGTCGATCCAATAATAGGGCGTCGCGATACCAATGAGGTACCCTTAACTCGAACACATTGCTCTTTCTGAAATATATACCCTCATCGGGTCGCACCAATTGGTGATATCATCTACCTTGTCATCTGAAATTGCCCATGCTGCCAAAGAATTTATGACCTTCCTTCCAGAACCAAACCGTGACCTCACATATGCAAATCTCAACTCCACCCAACATACCGCACACGCCATGCCAACCTAGGAAAGACACAGGAACTCCATGGTCCCTTCTTAGCCACAAGTAACTACGTACCCAACTAGACAAGAACTTCCATTGGATCCCCCTTAGAAACAAACTCACTACACGCCACAAGAAAATATGCACCCTTAACCGCGATAGAAACCATCAGGAACTATCCAAAATCTCATTTGCACCACACCAAACCATCAGGACTGAACTCTTCTAACTCAACCAAACTACACAGACCACCAAAAATCCAAGAGCATTGCAAGGAAACATCCAAAAAACCCGTCACCTGACGAACACCCAAAGAACTAATCGTATCCCTTACCATGCCGATCCGACCTACCACTAGGTCGGCCCATTTACCCAAGTTTCTTCTGACTTACCTTCAAATTGATACTTCTTCCTATCGTAATACCACAAATTTGCAACCCAGACTCACCACACACGACCCAAGCATATAACCATACCGTCTAAGGCTCATAAGCCGCCGAATACTCTCTCCTAATTATCCCCAAAAGTACCACATTCAAATTACTTACCCTGAAAGGACTTCCTCCGAATCTAAGGCCATTACCTTCACCTTCTTGATACCGATATTTAGAATCCGTGATGATGTAGAATACCACAAGTCTTGACATCCTCCAACATAAATCTCAATCACACTGACCAATTAGACAGAATCGACCTGACCCATTGCACACTAACAGACTAGGAAAAGTAATCCACTCACTTGAAATCACAAGCAAATTCATACACTGCACACACCATACTTTTTACAATTTCCACTAAATCATATCAATAGAACCCAATTACCCAACAAGTACACCATAACCTATATCGAAGAAATTTCCATTACTCGTGACATCCCCAGATCCCATACCTGTAGGTCATAACTGATTTACCAATATACCTCGAACCAACACCACACATAATCGTGTAATCAACTTATCAATAATGAATTCCCCCACTTGGCTCAAAGCCAAAGATCAAGACAAACAAGAATATGCCCACACTTATGACTGCCACCATGCTGTGGTGGGATTCAACTAAATCCTTCATCAACTTATATGACCCAAACTATCTAACACTCAAATCAATTGCCAATCTCGCATCAACCATCGCAATAGCCACGCCAACTTCCACAAGCGATCTGAACTCCAATTACAACATATATCTTTTACTGGTAGAAGAGAACTCATTACAGAACTACATAGGGACCACACACCCTAGGACAACTCACAGGAGATACCCCTGCCCTCTTAGCCTCAACTGCTATCTCTCCATACACTTCTGAAGACCAAAACTATCACGCAATCACTACACCTTCCTGCATCTGAACACAACCAATGCCTACCCTCGAGGCATCACAATACGCGGTAAAAACCTGAAGCCGATGGCAGAACTAATATTGGAGCGGCGGTCACAGAACTCTCGAGCTTCTGGAAAATCTACCCACACATGACTGACCACATAGATACCCTCACTGGACACCACATGTCCCAAGAATGCTACCGAACTGAGCCAAACATCATACTCGGAGAATTGGCATAGAGCCTTTCCTCCCTTAATCCTTATGATGCCATCCTCAGATACTGAGTATGCTACTCCCGGCTACGCGAATATGCCAGGACGCCATCAATGAATACAATAACAAGGAGCGCTAATACGGCTGGAATACACCGTCAATCAAATACATGAACGTTACTAGGGCAAATGATCAACTCAAAGACATCACCAGGAACTCATAACCCAACAGAGAAATCTGCTTCACTCCTCAACTACACAACATGGGAGGTCTTCCAACATACTCACAACTCAGGCCATATACCAAATCGAGACAGAAATCAAACACTCAATAAATCTTACCACATTTCCAGCAACCCCTTTCGACACATTTCACAATCTGAACACATTTAACCATCAATTCACACCCACCACATAGGCATCTAGTCACCAATTCTCATCAATAAGAACACGAACGGGCATACAAGTCCCCAATTACATGTGCCCACACAACGAAAATCTCAGCAATCAAGCCACCGAATAAATCCGGCCTCAAGTCCTCCAGAATGGCCCATTACCAACATGCCAAAATAACATCTCACCCATGGAAGCCACAAGTCGTCGATGCACAGCTGATACCAGGCGCTCTCAGGCGCGCTCGAATACATGGAAGGAATTCAAGAGTTACGCCCTTGGCTGAATACAATGGATTCACACGACAAGAATTTTTTTTAAAAAAAATGTGAGATTTTCCTAAAGGTTCCGTAGCCTCTCGAAGATAAGTACAGACGTCTCTGTACCGATCCTCAAGACTCTACTAAACCTGCTCATGACCGATGAGTCCTATGTAACCTAGAGCTTTGATACCAAACTGTCATGACCCCAAATCCAGGCCAGTCGTGATGGCGCCTATCATGGAACTAGGACAGTCAAAAACCCAAACTCGAATCATAATAAGCTTCCATTTTACATCTTTACTATATTGATTTCCCATAAAAGTTCCTTTAAACATTTATAAAACATATAAATCTATACTGAACATTTAAATACAACCCCCGAGAACCCGGAGTCACTGGTCATGAGCATCTACATAAATATACAACTTAACAAAAATAAATTCTATAATGTTAAACAAGAGAGGGAGCAGGACTGCGGACGCATGCAGCTACCTCACAAACCTCCGAGAATCTCTGGATTAAATAGACATCTCACCCTACCCTAACACCTGAATCTGCACACAAGGTGCAGGGAGCAATGTGAGTATGCCAACTCAATAGTAATGAAAATAAATCAGGTCTGAGCAGCAAGAAACACATAAAATCAATGTCATCAAATCACAAGAGGCACAACCTCCCTTTCCAACAGTATAACGTAGATATGTGAAATCATCATGTCTTAAAAAAACGTCTTCAAAAAAATCCTTTAAAGAATGTATATTTTTCACAACTTCAACCGAAAGGTTTAGTATATAAATGAAATGAATCATATAGAGGCCCCTCGGGAAAAACATATTTCATAAGCTCAGAGTGAGTAGTAAATCATCAGTAGCCCCTCGGGCAAAACATATTTCATAACTCAGAGTGAAAGTAGTAAAATCATTAGTAGCCCCTCGGGCAAAACATATATCATAATCAGCTCCTCGGGCAAAACATGTATCATAATTAGCCCCTCGGGCATGCCTCACAGTCACTCATAATCAGCCCCTCGGGCATACCTCCCATCACTCGTAATCAGTCACTCAGCACCTCACAGTCACTCAGCATCTCACAGTCACTCTGCCTCCCAATCACTCGTCACTCGGCACTCGGCACTCGGTAGGTACCTGCGCTCACTGGGGATGTGTACAGACTCCAACTTCGGAGGGGCTCCTTCAGCCCAAGCTCCTGCGCTCACTTGGGGTGTGTACAAACTCCTACTCCGGAGGGGCTCCTTCAGCCCAAGCGCTAATATCAAGCCACCTCGTGGCGTATCATATCCTCACAATCAGGCCCTCGGCCTCACTCAGCACCTCACCATCACTCTGGCCCTCGGCCACACTCAGCAGAACCACTCGAAAGGCCCCTGGGGCGAATTAGTAAAAATAGGGTACTCGACCCAAAACATCAGTTTAAATCTCAAAGTGGTGTAAATAATGCTGAGTTTCGAAAAATAGTATGCACAATGATGCTGAGTGAAATCATCAATAAATAGTGAGGAAAACAGCAGTAAAAATCCCTCAAAGGGTCTAAACAGATCGGCACGAGGCCCCAAACACGGCTTATAGCGCAAATATTTCACAAATCTTTAGAACATAATTTAACATAAGGTTTTGAGTAAATACGCAACTCATTAGTTGCCGCGGAGAGGACCTAGTCCAATCGAAAAATCAGTACGCGCCACATACTCGTCATCTAACATGTGCGCCTTTCTAAAATAAGTGGGAAATATGTAGTCCGGGGTTCCATACCCTCAAGACGAGATTTATAATCATTACTTACCTCTACTGGGCCGCGACACTAGTCCGCAATACTCTTGCCCGTCAAATTGGCTCCCGATTGCTCCGAATCTAGCCAAAAGCAGTTCAACATCATTAATATATACTCAAGGAACACAACCCAATCGAAAATTATCAATTTATATAAGAATCTCGAAATTCGGCCAAACCCGAGCCCTGGGCCCACATCTCGGAATCCGATAAAATTTACATCATAAGAACCCTTATCCTCCCACGAGACCATACATACCAAGAACATCAAAATCGGATCACAATTGACTACTAAAATATCCAAAAGAAAACCCAGCTCTTTATAACCATTTTCCAACTTTTCTTACTTTAATCCTCCAAATACAAGCCTAATCCGAATTTAAATAGCATAGGAATGATGATAATAACCCGAGAACTTACCTTCACTGAAGAATCACAAATCCCCTCTCCAATCTGCCTTCAAAAGATCTCCTCTCGCATGTAAAAATGGTGAAATGAAATGAATTTCACGGAGGCCCTTTATATACTGTTCTGCCAGTCATTTCCGCACCTGCGGACATTTAGTCGCACTTGCGGATCCGCACCTACGGTCTCAGGTGCACTCCTGCGGAATTTCACTTATCCGACCAAATTCCGCACCTGCGCTTCGCAGGTGCGACCAAAACTTTGCACCTGCGGAAAATCCCCTGCCTAGCCTTTTTCGCACCTGTGACATCGACCATCGCACCTGCGGCTTCCCGAACGCAGGTGCGGCCAACACCAGCAATCGCACACCAGCAGCTATTGCTGCAAATTTCCAAGTCACAAAATCTCGCCAACCATCCGAAATCAATCCCGAGCCCTTCGGGGCCCCAACCAAACATACCAACACACCCCATAGCATTATTCCAACTTAGTCGAGCCTTAGAATCTCCAAAAACAACACGAAAACACCAAAATTACATCAAATTCAAGCCTATGAACTTTGAAACTTCCAAATTTTGCCAACTACACAGAAACCAACCAAAACACCTCTGATTGACCTAAAATTTTGCAGACACATCCAAAATGACATTGCGAACCTGTTCCGACCTCGATAGCCTATTTTCCACTACTGACCGGAAATCGCCAAAAACTAACTCTCGCCAATTTAAGCCTAACTCTACACCGGACATCACAAAAATATTCTGAACACACTCCTAAGTCCCAAATCACCTAACGAAGCTATCCGAGCCATAAAATTCCGAGGTCGTTCACCAATAAGTTAACTCTTAGTTGACTTTCTCAAATATTAGGCTACCTTGAGAGACTAATTGCCTCAATGCTCACCATGACCACTCTAAACCCGAACCAACCGACCCGACACACATAATGAAGCTGAACCACATAAAATGAAGCAGAAACGGGGGAAACGGGGCTAAATTCTCGGAACGACCGGTCGGGTCGTTACACAAGGCTTCTTTACAATCAACCTCGAATACTGGGGGGCATCACCCTCGGATATTATGTGTTCGAAAAATGTACCTAGTATCAATGGGTCTCTATAGGAAAATTTTGTAATGGTCCAAACGGTCGAATGAACCGTGCCCATATAGATTAGCCGAATCCCAACAACAAAACTTGTATGCATATAGAAATTATTCTAAGAATAATTTTCTTTTCTCGAACATCTCATGTTTCGAAATAAATTTTCTACTATATGAGTCATGTACTTATGATTCTGATCTATTGTGCAAAACTAACACTTGTGAAAAATGGCTCAAGGGCCAAATACAAGCATACCTAGAATACTCGGGGATTGTACACTTGAGCTATCGAAGTTCGAAATCATAAGACCTCATAGAGACACCCCTCGATATATAGGACAAGGTCACCATACTCGGGGACTAACACTTCGAACAAGTTCAAAGTGTTACCGGGAAGTAAGTCCAAGAGACATACCCGAAGGCTACGACCACATTAAAGGTTATGGACATATCAAAGGATACGGCCAAAATGACGCGGCTTGGAGACGTTCGACTTCTGCTATAAACAAAAAGGCCTTCAAATACTTTGAAAAAATGGTTAAATAAGGCAACCCTCGACAAAGCAAATAAAAAAGAGCTTCGATAAAATCAGCCGTCGAATAACTTAAAGGCTTCGATAATATCAACCTTTGAAAAAACCTCAAGGGGTATCAAATTGTCTTAACACAAACACGTTAAGACATAAAGAAAAATAGGTTTCGATCATCGGATCCTCGAAAAACCCAATGGGTGTAAAAAATATATTCTAAGGCATAAGAAATTTTCACTAAGTCTTTTAGCCGAAAAGGGAAAAATAATAGCCATTCTTAGAGGCCGAATTGGCCTAACTTAAAGAGCCTAAGGGCTAATCTAAAGAGCCTAAGTGCCAATGTAAAAGCCTAAGGGACAATACAATTAGAGTTCGAGACCTCGTTCTCACTCGATTCGAACCTAATGTTTCCAATATTCCGAGCTCAAACAAATGTCAATCACAGCTCGGAGATTCACCTAAAGTATATACTGCGGTGAGATCAAAAAATTTAACAATCATTTGATAAAAACCTAATGGTTTACTTTACCCTAAATTCAGGCTTCATTCAAACTTCATTATTTAGGATAACACATCTATCAGTTCGATCGAGACACCCCCAAAATATATCGAACAAATTTCAAAATCGGGGATTTTCCCTCGAGTAAACGAAAATCTTAAGGGTTTATTTCAGTTAGAAGTCGAATTATAACAATAAAATTTTTTGACGTTTTCAATAAGGGCCAAAGGCTTATCTGGAACTGAAAACATGCGAAGGCATCAAGGAGAAATTTTCTATTATATATCAAAAACATGTACAAGAGGCTAGTCAAAGCCTTACAAAAGAGAAAAGAAGTTAGAATCTAGCTACGATCGGGGCTAGTCCCCTCAAGGCTGGCTTCCTCTCTAGCAGCTTCTCCAGGAGCAACCTCTTCATCGGCCTCATCTCCATCTTCTCCACTTCTGGACCCGCCTCGGCTGCCCTTTGCACCATTATCATCATCATTGGAAGAGGCAAGCTTTCTGGCTGCGGTCTCGAGTTCTTTGGCCCGAGAAATTTCCTCGAAGAGGTCAAAACCTCGAGCATGAATTGCCTCGAGGGTTTCCCTCCAGGATTGGCACTTTTCCAAATCACTACGCCACTGCTCTCGGTCTGAAGCCTCCCTTAGCTGTGTTTGAACATCTTCAGCATCGGCACAGTACATGGCAATGGACTTGTCCTCCATGACCTTGGTCTTCTCGATCTCCGCCTTGGCCTCAGCAAGCCCGGCTTCGAATTATTCGACCCTCATAGCCTGGGCCGAACTTTTCCCTCTAAGGCTTTGGAGTTGGGCATCAGCCGAGGATAGTTTGTCCAAAGCTGCCTCCTTTTTTTGCAGCAAGGTGATCCATTCTACCTTTCTACTGTTCACAGTCGGCCTTGACCTGATCGACCTCTGCCCGGAGCAGCTCGATCTTCTCCACCTTCTGTTACAGTTGAGATATCGAAGTATTAGTTTCCACAGTCGAGTTGATTCCATACTCTATCAGAAGGGTGGTTACCTTCTTGTCTAACTCGACCTCCTCTTCATGAGCTTTGGCCAGGTCCGCTTGAAGATCCTTTATGACCTCGTCCTTTTAGCCGCAAAGCAGCTTCAGGACATTTCTCTCTTCCGAGACCTTCTGAAGTTCGGCTTCACACTGACTAAGGTCAGCTCGAAATTTGGCAGAAGCCTAAACAAAGAAGAAAGCACAAGATAGATCTGTAAGGAAAAAGGCAAAGAGAAATAACCGAAAGCGACTGGTAATTACCTTGGAAAAAAGTGGGCTTCCGCCAAGAGGATCGAATTATCAGTAATATCGGAGGCGCCATCAACCCCCACAAAGCAATCCCGAAAAGGATCGCCCGTGCTAGAGCCTCCGCCGATCTCGGGGGTCTTCAACCTTTGGGCCTCCCTTATTGCTTCTTCATAAAAGACCAGCATTGAAGGTAGTTGACCTATTGTCATGGCTCCGAGCGAATCACTCGGGGCGCTCTGTTCGATCTTCTAGGTTTCGGAACCCACCCCGCCTGGCATAGAAGTTGATGATCGAGAAATCACCTCGACCTTAGGAGACATGGGGTTCACCTCCAAATTTTCCTTCGAAGCCTCCTCGATACGAGGTTCGTTTATAGCGGGTGGCAGCTTGAAATGTGGGGCGACCTCGGTGGCCTTCCTAGGGCGGGCTATCAATGCCAAAGTGTCTTCATCTTCTTCCTCATCCTGATCTCTCAACTTTTGGACCGTGTCCACCGAGAGAGCGACCATTTTTCTCCTCATCCTTCGAGGTTTGGGTTTGGAGACTTCGGATTTCGGGAGATCCTTTATCTTCTAATCCTTCTCCGGCCTCGGAGCCAGGGACTTGGTTTCTCCTCCTTCACTTGAAGGCCTCAGAATGGCATCCTTGGTCAGACCTACATGAGGAAAGATTAGTAACGAAGAAAAAAACGTGTGATTACTTCAGAATGTGTAAGAAGAAATCCTTACCATGGTTCTTGGCCTCCCACCTGCCCTTTGCCAAATCCCACCACGCTCGTTCAGCACGAGTCGAAGCGGAGGCGAGCTTATGGGTCCAGTCCTCAAAATCTGGCACGGCTTGAGGCATCCAAGGGACAGTTACATGATTTAAGAAGAATTTTAGATAAAATCAAAAGAAACTTGAAGATCGAAAAATAAAAATTCATTTACGTTTAAAATTTCATTCCTCAGGGAACGGCATCTTCTCCTTCGGTATTATATCACAGGTCCTCACCCGTATAAATCGGCTCATCCAGCCTCGATCTTTATCCTCGTTGATGCTCAAGAATAGAGTCTTTGTTACCCGAAAGTGAAGCTTAATTAGTCCTCAATAGAGTCGAGGCTGGTACAACCGTATAAGATAATTCAGAGTGAACTCCAACCCTCCGGCCTCGTTAGAGAAGAAGCGCAACATAATCACTATGCGCCAAAATGAAAGATGGAGTTGACCGAGGGTGCCTTCGTACCTTCTGCAGAAGTCGAAAATCACTGGGTCAACGGGACCCAGTGTGAAGGGGTAAGTATAAACACTTAAAAACCCCTTCACGTGTGTGGTGATATTCTCTTCAGGTGTAGGAATGTGCATTACTACCTCCGAACCCCATTTGCTGTCATTCTTCATAGCATTGACGTGGCCCTTAGTAATCGAACACATGTACATCGACACATGTTCGCATCGGCCCGGCACCGATGAGGGGTTCTCGACTTTAAAGTCGGTTTTAAGGATGCATGGGCCAGGAACGTATTCATGGGGGACCGGTTCTACCGACGTCTTATCACCAGCCGGCCGAGAAGAGGAACACAGAGCCTTTTCTTTTTGCGACACAGTTTTGGGGTTTTTTTGATTTGTGTATGTAAAGGAAGTAGAAAGAAGTTGTAAAATTAGTGGCTCTGGTAAAAACAACGGTGGCGTAATAAGCGGCGATGAGAGAAAGATAAGGATCAAAGCAAAGTAAAGACTAAATCAACAAAAGAGGTGGTATTTATAGGCTTGTGACGACAGTTCGGTATCACTAGTGGTCGGCCGACAACTGACATGCATTGATGGTTTTGGGAACCGAACCGAGGGACATTTTGGTCACATCCATCGCTTACGCCACGAAGACGACGTCATGATCGAGTTACGGAGGAATCAAGGCTCCAATCATTTCTTATCATTTCATTCTAAGAAACGCGAGGACTATCTGTATACAGTTAAAATCGACCACGTCTGATTTAGGGGCTCGAGGGTCTGCCTCTAGACTAAGTCCATATCAAAGCAAACTCGAGCTTAAAGAACACGGAGACTGGAGGATCGAGATCGAGCAAGATTAACATCGAGTAACGGAATAACAATATATCTGCAATCGATCACAAATTTCGGCGGGATCTCGGGATTGACAGGACCCTTAACGGTTATTGATATTAATCATGTATTTTGTTTCCGAAATTAGAGTTATACCTTATTTAGGATTCATCTACTATATAATGAGGAACCATATTCATTTGTAAGAGGGATTATTACATTCACTTACTGAGAAACAACAATACGCTGTTTCTTTACTTACTTATAATTTTCTATTGTTCTTATTGTTCTCAACACTTGGTCTCGAGCCTAATCCAAATCGAGGTCGATAACTTTCAAACGACAACGGTTTGATTCATTCTAATAGCTTAACTCGTTTATTTATTTAGTCATTTATCAATTGACGTTGAATTAGATCACGTATCCTAATAATCACATTACAAGTTTAATTGTTACTCGTATTTCGAGGTAAACAATACTTCCTCTGTTCCAGTTTTGTGAACTTATTTTCTTTTTGGTCTGTTCAAAAAAGAATGATCCCTTTCTAAATTTGGTAATAATTTAGCTTAAACTTACAATTATACCCTTAATGAGAAGCTTTTATAACCATACAAATCTCATGGCCTCTTTTTGACTTGTTTAGGACCACAAATTCCAAAAATATTTATTTTTTCTTAAACTCCATATCCAGTCATACAAGCTCACATAAATTGAAAGGGAGGGAGTACTAATTATTTTCAAGCACAATAGCGTAAAATACACATACACAAATCCTCAGTACTGACGCAACAAAAAAAAAGAATGAAGCTTTCAGTTGCACAATAGAAGAGTTTGGAGAATGAAGGGCAAAATAATGAAAGTGGCCTCTCTGCCCGTACGCTTGGGTGCATTTGGGTCCATGAGAGAATTGCTTAATCTTCAAAAGTGGACACGATATGAAAGGAAGAGTGTAAATGGTACGGTGTTATTTAATACCCACTCACCAGACGAGCTGCTACCTATAGGCTATAGCTGCTACTTATGTACTGTATCCATGCATGTCACCTCATCGACATAGTATAAATAAGTTTTTTGCTTTTTCAATCTTCTTTTTCGTTGCTATTTGGTTATATAAAATAGCAGTGATTTTTTGCTAATTTTTCGAAGATCGGTTTTTTCAAGTTTGAAATTTGGTTTTGATAAGTGAAAAATATTTTTCACTCACAAAATTTCATCTTCATTCCAAATTTTTAATGTCCAAACACCAAGAATTTCAGAGGCAGACCTCTTTGCTACCAACACAAGCAATAAGAAAAGAACACGTTGCCAAATGTGACAGGCATATCAAGAGCGGTTCTTCCATGAATCAAGTAAAGCACATGTTTTAGATCCATATTTGTAGGAGTCTTTATTTTTACACCTATTAAGCTATATATAAGTTTAAAAAAAGGTTCTGTGTAGTGAAAAAGTTTAATTTTTTTCTTTAACAAGTATAGAGAAGAAGTATTTGTAACTGCTACGATTTCTGCCAATTGCACTTGAAATGAATATCGAAACCGAATTTCGTAAGAAACGTGTGATATATAGGAAGTACTAATTTGATGAGAATGTTGATAATAAAATCCCAAAATCTTTCTAAGGGTCCTTAGGAGTTGATTACTTTATACATAGTAGACAAGGTTATTTTTTTCACTTCAAAATAGATTTGAACAATTCGAAGCATATGACAATGTTTTTTATTTTCTATTTAGCGGTAAAAGGGAAGATCACTAGATGATGAAAATTTGAAAAAATGTTCTTTAAAGCATAATAATCAATTCGATATTGATGGTTTAGATTTATTTTTGAAATTAAAAGCATTGAGGAAAATAATACAATTAGAAGATAACAGTTTGATTGATACACTCCGTCAAATAAAAAGATTTGGTTCTTTTTCCAATGCATGTGTTGCTTATAGAATAATGTTAATAACTCTTGTCACTGATGCTTCAGCGGAGAGAAGTTTTCAAAATTAAAATTGATAAAATCTTATCTAAGATCAACAAAGTTTCAAAAAAAAGTTAAATGGATTAGCTATGTTGTCAATTAAGAAAGACTTATTAGGAGTTATTGATTACAAGAAAATTACTAATAACTTTGTATTTAAGCAACACTAGAAAAATAGACTTCAAATAAATAAATAAATATATAAAATAAATTTCTTTCAAAAAAAAAAATTTAAGGTCCCTCGTAAAGTTTGGCTTTAGGTTACAAAACTCGTCGGGTCACCTTGCGGCCAGTGGCTGATGTAGAGTACAGTTACTGGGTTTTCGGGAACACAGTAACTTTTGCGGGGACCCTGTATTTATATTAAAAAATCCATTATATTTATAAATATATAACTGTGAACTCAGTTATTATTGTATATTGATTTGAGATTACAATAGGAACCCATAAACTTCAAATTTTAGATCCGCCTCTATAACGACCTGGCCGGTCGTTCCGAGAGTTTAGCCCATTTACCCCATTTCAGCTTCATTGCTTGTGTGGTTCATCTCTTTTGTATGGTGTTGGGTTGGTTGGCTCGGGTTCAGAGTGATTGTGGAGAGTCTTAGCTTGGTTTAATAATTGGAAAAGTCAACTGGAAGTTGACTTATAGGTATATGATCTCGGAATGGGGCTTTCATGGTTCGGATGATTTCGTTAGGTGATTTGGGAGTTAGGAGTGTATTCGGGATGTTATTTAGAGGTCCGTCGTAGAATTAGGCTTGAATTAGCGAAATAGGATTTTTGACGATTTCTGGTCGGCAGTGAAAAATTAGCTATCGGGGTCGGAATGGAATTCCAAAAGTTGAAACAAGTCCGTAATTTCATTTGGGATGTGTGCACAAAATTTCAAGTCATTCGGATGAGGTTTGGTCAGATTCGGCATCGTTGGCGAATTTCGAAAGTTTGGAAATCCTTAGGCTTGAATTTCGAGTAAGTTGGGTGATTTGATGTTGGTTTCAGTGTTCCAAGGTTTCGACTTAGTTTGTGTGTTTATATATAACGTGTTGGTATGTTTTCTTGAGGCCCCGAGTGCCTCGGGCATGTTTCGGATGGTTAACGGATTAGATTTGGGAAAATTGAACTGCTGAAAATGGGCTAGTGTAATTCCTCTACTGTGGCCGCACCTACGGATAGGGAGCCACAGGTGCGGAGATCGCAGGTGCGGTTATGGATCGCAGATGCGGAAAATGAGACATGGTCGGAGTTGAATTTCAGGAAGTTCGGAGTCAAATTGGAAAGAAAATTCTCATTTCAGAAGCCTTAAGTTGGAGAAATTAACCAAGACTGGAATTTTGAGTAAACGACCTCCGAATCAGGATTTGAAGGTTTTTTAGGTTCGTATGATGATTTCGGACTTGGGCGTATGTCTGGATCGGGTTTTGGATAACCCGGGAGTGTTTCGGCGTATATTGTGGAAGTCGGCATTTTGAAGGAATTTTCTAAGTTTGGCTTGAAGTGCATTTCAGTGATATTGATGTCCGTTTGGGATTCCGAGCCTGGGAATAGCTCTGTATGGTGATTCTGGAATTGGGAGCGCAATCAGAAGAATTCGAATGTCCGTAGGTCATTTTGAAGTCATTTGGCTAAAGATAGAAATTTGAAGGTTTTTGAGAAATTCTCCTGGAAGTGAAAATTTTGATATCGGGGTCGGAATGCGATTCCGAAAGTTGGAGCAGGTCCGTAATGTCGAATATGACTTGTGTGCAAAATTTGGGGTCAATTGGACGTGATTTGATAGGTTTCTGCATCGGAGGTGGAAGTTTGATATTTCAAGTTCAGAAAGTTTGAGTTTTAGTGTGATTCGTGATTTCGGCGTTGTTTGATGTGATTTGAGGCCTCGAGCAAGTCTAAATTATGTTTTGGAACAGGTTGGTGTAATTGGACGGGGTCCCGGTGGCCTCGGGTGGATTCCGGGTGGTTAACGGATAAAATTTTAAGTTAGAAGAGAAGCTGGGTTGCTGGTGTCTTGTGTGACCGCACCTGCGAGGATTTGGCCGCAGGTGCGAAGATTTGCTGGCTTGGCTGGGAGTGCAGGTGCGATGAAATTTCTGCACCTGCGAAGGCGCAGATGCGGACAATGGGTTGCAGGTGCAGATCCGGCTGGAGGAGAAGGAAGCCGCAGGTGCGGGCTCATGGGCGCACCTGCAGAAGCGCAGGTGCGAAGAGTTTATCGCAGGTGCGAAAAATGGCCTGGGCAGAATGTTTTAAAATCGAGATTGTTGGTCATTTCTCTCATATTTCTCATGGATGGGGCGATCTTAGGGGAGCTTCAAGAGGGATTTTCATCATGCATTACTAGGTAAGTATTTATTCATGCTTTTAAGTTAAATATAAGGTTTATGCATGGGATTAGACATAGAAATTAGTAGGAAATTGGGAAATCTTGAAGAAAACCTAGAAATTTGTATTTGGATTTTTAGCCACGAATTTGAGCATGGAATTTTGGAGTAAATTGTATATTTGAGTTAGTAAGACTATGGGTAGGGTATATCTTCGAGAAATTTCGGAATTCGGGCACGTGGGCCCGAGGGCATTTTGGTCAATTCACTGAGCGAAGTTGGGAAAGTATATCATTTGAATTTGTTACGAGTATTAGAATGAATTTTCATTGCTTTGCCCGTTATTTGGTAATTTTTGGGCGTTGTGCATCCATTGGAGTCGTCGGAAGGGCTTGGAAGTCGGTTATGGGATTTCGGAGCGAGGTAAGTCTCCTTTATAACTTTGTGAGGGGGAATTGTCCCCCTAGGTGAACTAATTAAATATGTGCTATTATCTTCGGGGGCTACATATGCACGAGGTGACGGGAGTCCGTGCGTATCTACTAATATGCTTATGTCCTGGTAGTCTAGGACCCACAAGCATGCCTTAATGTTGTACTTGTGATCTTGCCAGTAATATAAGAGCGCTAATACGATCGAAATAGTAATTGAATGTCAAAGGAGACTAGAGTTCATTTTCTTAATTATCTAGAAAGAGAATTGATTTCCTGTGTGGATAATTGTATACTTAATAAGGTTATATTACTGAATATTATTAAACTTGGCAAACGAGTTTCAAAACAAAGATTTAAAAGCTATTTTTCATGTTCCTTTAAGAAGAATTTTACCACTTTCCTGAATATCTGCTTTCTTGATAAAAATAGGATTTATTATGTGAATATGTGTACATATGAGCACCTGAGTCGCAGGTATGATTCGCAAGCAGGCTAGCCTTATATTTTTTTTATGTTGACCGCGTCGCATGATCGATTCGCGAGTAGGGAAAAATAGATGCATCTATGGTTCGAGCCGTTCGACCCTTCGGCAGTGCACATTTTATTATTGTTGGTCCGCGCCGTTCGACCCTCTGCATTTCTTGCGCATGATAATTGCTGCGTATTTTCTGTGATTTATACATGTTTATCGGCCTAAGAAAATTCTTAATTTCCAGTTAAAAAAAGAGAAGAATTTATGTGAAAATGTGAAATAAGTCTGATGTTCTCATCCCTGATTATTATTTAAATTGTCAATTGAAATGACGAAGGTGTTAAAGTGTTAAATATAAGAAGAACTAATATTTTCTTATCCCTGATATTTAAATAAATTGCCTATGACATTCATGCTCAGTGTCTCACTTGATTATAGTAGATTGACCTTTAGCAAGTGTCAAATCGACCTCTCGTCACTACCTCTCTGAGGTTAGGCGGGATACTTACTGAGTACACGTTATTTTCGTACTCATGTTACACTTGCTATGCATTTTTATTGCACAGGTACTTTCACAGCGATGTGGCTGGTTTGGAGACTTAGGCGAGCTGTATCATCCGGAGGCAATCCGCAGCTGACAGAGTCTCCCTCGTTTTGTATTCATTTTGTTTTAAATTCCATTGTCCAATTTGTATCTCAGACATGCTTTGTAATGATTGTATAAATTCTTAGAAATTGCTCATGCACTTGTGACACCGGGTTCTGGGATGTATTTTATAAAAAATGGAATATTAAACTGTCGTATTTATTTAATGAATTTTGTTTAGTTATTTCGTAATAAGTTAAAGGTAATGATTTCAAAAATGTTAAAACAGGAATTTATTTCAACTAATTAATGATTGGTTTGCCTGACGATGGTGTCCGGCGCCATCACAACCTTAATAGATTTTGGGTCGTGACACGTCCAAACACGCTTGGTCGCTATTTTGGTGGTCCTATTACCTCGGCGACCAACATTGCCGACCAACATTGGTCGCTAAGGTAAAAGGACCAACTGTTCAATTTAAAGAACATACCGACCAACTTTGGTCGGTAACATATTTTAATAATTTAATTTTACCGATCAAAGTTGGTCGGTGTATTAAAATTATGTTATTTTATTAATTATTAAAATTTAAAAATTACTGACAAAAGTTGGTCGGTAAAGTAAAATATACATTATTTTATAAAATTTAAATTTAACCATACCGACCAAAGTTGATCAGTAATATTAAAACCTGGGCTCATTAACAGACCAACTTTGTTCGCTAATATTTAATTTTTTGTTTTTTTTAGACTTAAGCGACCAACCTTGGTCGCTAATTTGATGAAAATAATTTATTAACACAATTCAATAAACACATTAAAATTAACAAACTAAAGTTCAATAGAACTAACAAATTAAACTAACAAAACCAATCAGTTAATGTTTATTTACCTCATTCATTTATTTTTAACAGATAACAGGTGATGCATAAATCCACGGAAATAAAAGTGTGAGAGAAAACAAAGTCTAACAACTTGATTATATGCTATTATGAAATTCATAATACTAAACCCAGAATTTGGTGTCACAACTTCACGTACTGTCTATGAATACTACATATAAGAGTCTGAACAAAATAAATAAATCTTTCTCGGAATAAAGAAGAACAGAATGGAAATAAAGTAGGAGGGGACACCAAGGTCTGCGAACGCCTGCAAGACTACCTCGAAATCTCCAAATGGACTGAAGGCAGCCTCCTCATTCTAAGGTTCGTAGGGTCCTGTACCGGGATCTGCACAAAAGTGCAGAGTATAGCATCAATGCAACCGACCCCATGTACTGAGTAAGTGTCGAGCCTAACATTGGCAAAGTAGTGACGAGGCTAGGACACGACAACCAACTAAACCTGTGCAGTTTAATCATATACAGAGAAAATAATAACAAGAAGAAATAAGCAGCTAAATACAAAGAAAGGGGAACATGCTGAGGGGAGGAATTATCAAATAATGGAAATAACGAAGTAAAGCAACAAATAGGATATCAATTTAAACAACATAAGTAACAGCACAAAAAAATAAGTGCACGACATCACCCTTCGTGCTTTTACTCTCATCCTCACCAAATAATAAATAGAATTCATGGCATCACCCTTCGTGCTTTTACTTTCATCCTCACAATAAATCAATAAAAATGATACGGCATCACCCTTCGTGCTTTTACCCTCTCTCACAATATCATACACGACATCACTCTTCGTGCTTTACACTCTTCCTCACCCAAACAAATCAATAACAACAATCTGGCAAGGAAATAAACAATACAAACAAGAATAATAAAGCCATAACGTCCCAGCAAGGGAGTCAATAGTAGAATCAATATCATCCCAGCAAGGGAAATAACTATAACCAATCTCACCTAGTTACTCAATTTCACGTGGTAATTCTCAACTTGAACCAATACTCAACAATGATCAATACTAAAGAAACACCACCAACATAGATAATTGTCAAATTAAACTCAAGTAATGCTTATTGAAAAATCACATAAATCATAATATTCGACTCACATCATGCTTGACACCAACGTGTAGATACTCGTCACTACACCTATACGTTGCACATTAAACTAACACGTAGCAAATAAGACACAATACATATTCCCTCAAGCTAAGGTTAAGTCAAACACTTACCTCGAATTTCACGACAAAACTCAAGCCTCAATTACTGCTTTCCCTCTAGAATTCGCCTCCAATTCGATTGTATCTAGACATAATTAGCTTAATAATATCAATAAATGCTAAATAATTCAACCCTAATGCTTAATTATAGGTGTTCTATCATTCTTCCCAAAAAGTCAAAAATCGAACCAGGGACCGCATGGTCAAAATACGATGTTCGGACCAAAATCCGATCACCCATACACCCACGAGCCCGAATATGTAATTAGTTTTGAAATCCGACCCCAAATCGAGATCTAAATTCTCAAATTTGTAAAATCCCTAATTCTCCTAAAATCCCTAATAGATTTAGGCCAAAAACTCTAATGGGTATTAATGGAAAATGAAGAAAACGAGTTTAAGAACACAAACCTAGAACGTGGTGGTGAAATCCCTCTTCAAATATCACCCCTAAGCTTCCTTGGTTTTGAAAATATGAAGTTATGGCTAAAATCCCGTTTTTGTGTTGGGCGACAGTACTCAGTGCATTCGCGTGAGCACTGACGCGTTAGCGAAGGGCAGGCTATTAGAGGACTTATGCGATTGCAGGATGAGCTATGCGTTCGCGAAGGCCTAGCCCTGCCCCGCCTTCGCGTTCGCGTATAAGGGGTCGCGTTCGCATAGCTCTCCTAAGTTCCTGGCCAGCCCCCCCCCCCCAAGGGACTGCATGGTCAAAACACGAGGTTCAGACCAAAATTCGATCACCCATACACCCACGAGTCCGAATATGTAATTAGTTTCGAAATCCGACCCCAAATCGAGGTCTAAATTCTCAAATTTGTAAAATCCCTAATTCTCCTAAAATCCCTAATTTCTACCTTTCAAGAACAATATTTAGGCCTAAAACTCTAATGGGTATTAATGGAAAATGAAGAAAACGAGTTTAAGAACACAAACCTAGAACTTGTTGGTGAAATCCCTCTTCAAATATCACCCCTAAGCTTCCTTGGTTTTGAAAATATGAAGTTATGGCTAAAATCCCATTTTTCTACTGTTTTAAGTGTTGGGCGACAGTACTCAGTGCGTTCGGGTGAGCACTGACGCGTTAGCGAAGAGCGGGCTATTAGAGGACTTATGCGATCGCAGGATGAGCTATGTGTTCGTGAAGGCTTAGCCCTACCCCGCCTTCGCGTTCGCGTATTAGGGGTCGCGTTCGCATAGCTCTCCTAGGTTGCTGNCCCCCCCCCCCCATAACTGTGCGTTTGCGTTTGACCTAGTGCGTTCACATAGAGTAATTTCCCAATGCTCCGCATTTGCACCCTAGGTCTATGCGTTCGCATAGAGCGAATCCCAGCCCCAGCTCCACTAACTCTTCGCGTTCGCATGGGTTACTACGCGTTCGCATAGAACAATTTTCCAGACACCAGAAACAGAACCCTCACTAGATTTTCTAAGTCCAATAACACTCTGACGCCTATCTGAAACTCACCCGAGTCCTTGGGGCTCCAAATCAAACATGTACACAATCGTAAAAACATCCTACGGACTTACTCATGCGATCAAATCTCCAAAATAACATCTTAAACAACGAATTTAGCATAAAAATTAAAGGAAAATCTCAAGAACTTTCAAAGTTTCAAATTTCACAACTACGGGTCCGAATCACGTCAAATGACCTCCGTTTCTTACCAAATTTTGCAGGCATCACTCAAATACCATATTAAACCTGTACCGGACTCCGGGACAAAAATATGGGCCCGATACCATCAATTTCAAATATAATCAAACTTCCAAAAACTCTTATAATTTCAGTAAAACAATTTTTTTCAAAAATTCATTTCTCGGGCTTGGGACCTCGAAATTCAATTCTGGGCATACGCCCAAGTCCCATATTTTCCTACGGACTCTCTGGGACCATTAAATCATGGGTCCGGGTCCGTTTACCCAAAATATTGACCGAAATCAACTTAAATTTAATTTTAAAGGCAAAATTAGCATTTTTCTCAGTTTTTCATATAAAAGCTTTCCGGATATACGCCCGGACTGCGCACGCAAAATGAGGTAAGATAAAAGAAAGTTTCAAGTCCTCGAAACATAGTTTTGGACTTATAAAATGAGAAATGACTTTTTGGGTCATCACAAAGACGGTATAGAGAAGGGTCTTGTGGTGGACGGGAAGAACGACCATGGGGAGGAAGATCACGAGGAGGACGGGAGGAACGCTCACATGCAGGTCGCTTCTAGCTCGGATGCGATCCTTATCATAGTCTCCCACATAGCAGAGAGGCTCTCCCCATCAAGTTGCTCGCCTTGCGAAGAAGTCCCTATTTCCTTCATTCCACACTTATAGCGATGGAATTTCTTAGTGGGAAGCCTGTATACCTTCCCCCATTTTGGACCGCCAGTAGACTCCATCCATATTCTTTCAGTATCCTCGTCTGAAGGTTGGGATGGCTCGCCCGACTCATTAGGTGGCTGAGTGCGGATGGATTCCTCCACGTTAGTTTGAAAGCGACCCTATACGAAAATTTACATTGAATTAGTATTTCAAAATTTAAATAAAAGTAAATTAAAATACTTAATGAGAAGTGAAAACTTACATATACAGTCGAGGCTCGGTCCTCGACTCACCTTTCATGATCCGTCTCTTTCTTCTTCTTTACAATATGTGTCTCCTTGAATAACTCATCTTGGTTCATTGGATGCCCCAACTTCTTTTCCTGAAAATAAATTAATTTAGTTAATAAACAGAATAGATATACTTTAAAAATTAAAATAAATTAAGCAATTACGTACCAATCTTCGCTCTTCTCTAAGAACTTTGCGGTAAACCTTTGCAAATCATCCCATAAATTTTGAAGTAACCAGTCAGACTTCTTATTCTTCTTTCTAGCTTCGGAGAAAGTATGCGACAACCGCTTGCGAGCTTTGTGATGAAAATTTGCAGCCACTTCCGCGCTATAGCGGTGTTCCCATACACACTTGCTCTGCATTTCAAAAGTTAAATATTATATGGAAATATCATAAATATAAATAATTAAACTGCTTAAAAGAACATTTATACCTTAAATTGATTGAAAATTTGCTCCTTCAGCGAGAATGAGAAATTAGTCCAAGTCGCATAAAGGCCATCATAAAGCTTTCTGATGGCTTTGGTGATTATCCTCGTAGTCTTATTACTCAGGATGAACCTGCAATTTAACAAAAAAATATATTAATATCTTAGTAAAAACTTTACAAAACAATAAACACAAAAATAATAAATAACTCTTACCCATCACCCTCAGGGACTATGATAATCCTGTCATATTGATCATAATGCACCTCCTCGTCATCATCATCATCACCGTCCGAAGCATGTGCATATTCATAAACTAAAAGTTCAACTAATATCCAAAAAGTTCAAGTCACAAACTAAAAATTCAATTCATACCCAAAAGTCCAATTCATAAATTAAAAGTTCAATTCATATCCTAAAAGTTTCAATTCATCCAGGATTGAGCCATTTCTTCAATATTTTCATCCAGGATTAAGCTTTGGGAGAGGGCTTTGAAGGAGGAATTCAAGAGAACTTCGTGGAGGTAAGATTTTTTAACCTAAAATTCGTTTCTATGTGATTTTTGGACTGATTTAGGATGAAATCTATGGGAAAATCAGTGATTAAATTGGGAGTTAGGGCTTGGAAATTAGAGACTTTAAAATGGGGATTTGAGGGGTCATTTCAGGTTCAACTTTGATATTCTTGTATGTATAGACTCGTGGGAGGATGAGGATTCTTGTGATGTAAATTTTATCGGATTCCGAGACGTGAGCCCGGGGGTCGGGTTTGGCCAATTTCGGGATTTTTGGGTAATTTTGATAAATTTCAAATGGGCTTCGTTTCTACAGCTCGAACGAGCGAATACAAGTTTATATTACTGGCAAGAATAATTTACCAAGTAGTGCTAATTCTTTTTCATCTTTTCCATGTAGTAGGCAGCAACAGCTCTTTACCATAATTGGCAAATATCCAATGACAAGATCATTGACGGTTTGCTCGTCCAAAGAAACAGGNATATATAAAGGGGACCCTTGTTACTTTGTAACACACATGATACTCAATACACAAGACTAAGAACATTCTCTGCCCTCTAACTCAAACATTCTTTACAATTGTCTTATAGATTTATGTCTTTCTTTTATTTGTGTTCATTAATTGTTCTTCATTCATCACCCATTATTGATCATAAAGAGGCCTCCTTAGAGGCCTTCGACACTATCGAATCACTTTCGATCGCTCGTTATCGAGCCCCTGAGCTCGACCTCGAGACGCATTTAGACCGACCTCGAGACTCTGTCTGTCCGCTGCTCGGTTTGCATAATATTGTTATCCTTCACTTTTATTTTATTTTCTCACCTCTCATTTAGCATCTATTGCCTAAACAACCGGTATTAAAATAGATCACGTATTTTTAAGAACCACAAAATCAAATATAATTGTAATTACCATTTTCAAGGTAAGCAAGTTAGCGCCCACCGTGGGGCTAAAAATAATAGTGATTGTTTTAGTGCTGGTTTTCTAAAAATACAAGTTATTCTTTACACTTTTTCTTGTCCAAGAATCTTCAATTTCAGGTCAGAAAATGTCTAACTCAGTTAATGCACATGAAAACAACGATCCTGAGGATCATGGAGAGAACGGCGCAGCTACTTCAGGTATCGGTGTACCACCAGAAAACCTTGAAGGGGCACCAGTGCAAATCCTCATCTATGAAGGCTCGCGCAACGCTCGACATGTCGATGTAAACTCTCATATAAATGGAAGTGTGCGCGAGGGAGACCAACGTGAAGCGCAGAGAGGCCCTGCTCAAAGGGAAAGAGAAGTTAGCCTTCACGCCATTTTTGAGATGTTGCAAGCACAATAAGTGGCTATTGCTCAGCTGCTAAGCCATCAAAAAACTCCAAGCACAGCGCCACCGGAAACGGCTCCTCGAGGTGAACAGGCGCCGAAGAGGTCGAGCAACAACGGGTCAGCAGCCGACCCTGCTATTATGAAGATGCTCGAGGACCTCACAAAGAGGATTGAATCAGGCGAAAAGAAGATAGAAGCCAACAAAAAAAAGTGGAGACCTATAAATCGAGGGTTGATTAGATCGCGGGCGCACCGCCGATTCTCAAGGGTGTAGATTCGAAGAAGTTCGTGAAAAATCCATTCCAATCGAGTGCGGCTCCGAAGCCCATCCCGAAGAAATTCAGAATGTCCGATCTCCCGAAATACAACGGGACCTCGGACCCCAATGAGCACATTACTGCCTACACTTGCTGTGAAAGGGAACGACCTAAGAGATGACGAGATTGAATCAGTTCTGTTGAAGAAATTCGGAGAAACACTATCCAAAGGGGCATTGATGTGGTATCATAACCTGCTCCCGAACTCGATAGATTCATTTGCCATGATGGCAGACTCCTTTGTAAAGGCACATGCTGGTGTCATCAAGGTCGCTAAGAGGAAATATGATGTATTCAAAATAAAACAAAGAGAGAATGAGATGTTGAGGGAGTTAGTATCCCGCTTCCAACTGGAACGAATGGAATTACCACCGGTCTCCGACAATTGGGTGGTGCAAGCCTTCACTCGGGGCTTGAATGAGCGAAGCTCGATAGCTTCATAGCAGCTGAAGCAAAACTTAAACGAGTACCCCGCCGTGGTTTGGGGGATGTACACAACAGGTATCGGTCGAAGATCAGGGTCGAGGACGACCAATTG
>ML399120.1:0-48514 GCA_005239525.1 Nicotiana knightiana | reverse complement strand
GTAACTTGAGAGAGTGCGTCTAGTAAATTATCATAATTACTTGAGAGAGATTTATGGTAGATAGAGTGTTCATTCATTGATAGAGACAACTAATCAAACTATAAGAAGTATTCGAGAAGGAAGCTCACCAACGGGGAAACCATAACCTTAGACCTTTTATCATAATTTTTTACAACACATTGTTAGTAATTGTTAGTTATTATTATTGTTAGTAGAATTAGTAAAACATCACCAATTTATATTAAAAAGTCTTGAGAGAATTGATTGAGTAAAAGTTTTGTATTCTAAAGCCTTGATTGATACGTAAATTCCCTGTGGGATCGACTCCGGGCATAGTACCCCGGATTATATTTGCAACGCCCGTTTAGTCTTTTATTAGACATAGTTGAGCATGATCAACCATCAAGAACAAGTACCCTCTGCCACGCATTGATGACTTATTTGATCAGCTACAGGGTGCTCGTGTGTTCTCTGATATTGATTTGAGGTCAGGCTATCACCAATTGATGATTCGGGCTTCCGATGTTCCGAAGACGCATTTCGTACCAGATACGACCATTATGAGTTCTTAGTGATGTCCTTTGGCTTGACTAATGCCCCAGCAGCATTTATGGACTTGATGAATAGGGTATTTAGGCCATATATTGACTCCTTCGTTATTGTTTTCATTGATGATATATTGATCTACTCACGGAGCCTAGGTGAGCACGAACAACATTTGAGGGTAGTGCTTCAGACCTTGCGAGAACAGAAGCTATATGGTAAGTTCTCCAAGTGTGAGTTCTGGTTGGAGTCGATGGCGTTCTTGGGGCATGTGGTGTCCGGTGAGGGTATCAAGGTTGATCCGCAGAAGATTGAGGCAGTTCAGAGTTGTCCACGTCCTACTTCAGCTTCAGAGATCAGGAGTTTTTTGGGTTTAGCCGGCTACTACCGTCGGTTCGTGGAGGGATTCTCTTCTATTGCCGCTCCATTGACTAGATTTTCTCAGAAGAATGCCCCATTTCAATGGTCCGATGATTGTGAGGCGAGATTTCAGAAGCTCAAGTCAGCATTGACCTCAGCCCCGGTACTATCATTGCCTTCTGAGTCAGGGATATATACGGTATATTGTGACGCTTCGCGTATCGGGCTAAGATGTGTGTTGATGCAGGATGGCAGGGTTATTGCTTATGCTTCGCGCCAACTGAAGATTCATGAAAGGAACTATCTTGTGCACGATTTGGAGTTAGCAGCGATTGTTCATGCTTTGAAGATTTGGCGGCATTACTTGTATGGTGTATCTTGTGAGGTCTACACTGACCACCGCAATTTGCAATATTTACTTAAGCAGAGGGGCCTTAATTTGAGACAGCGGAGGTGGCTTGAGTTGTCAAAACACTATGATCTCACTATTCTATATCACTCGGGCAAGGCAAATGTAGTAGCAGATGCTTTGAGCAGGCGGGCAGCTAGTATGGGTAGTTTGGCCTACATTGCAGCGGAGGAGAGACCGTTAGCCTTGGATATTCAGTCCTTGGCCAATCGGTTGGTGAGATTGGACCTTTCAGAGCCTCGACGAGTCCTAGCTCATGTGGTTGCTTAGTCTTCGTTATTGGGGGAGATTAAGGCCCGACAGTTCTATGATCCGTGCTTGGGAGAGCTTCGGGAAACAGTGGTTCAGGGTAGGTCCAAGGAGGTTACTATTGGCGAGGATGGTGTTCTGAGACTTCAGGGCCGCTTATGTGTTCCTAATGTTGATGAACTGAGGGAGAGTATTCTAGGGGAGGCACACAGTTCTCGATATTCTATTCACCCTGGTGCTACGAAGATGTATCGTGATTTGAAGCAACATTTCTGGTGGAGGCGAATGAAGAAGGACATTGTGGAATATGTGACTAGGTGCCTCAATTTCCAGTAGGTTAAGTATGAACACCAGAGGCTAGGAGGCCTACTTCAGCAGATGCCCATTCTTGAGTGGAAATGGGAGCGCATTGCTATGGACTTTGTTACTGGACTCCCGTTGGCCCGGAAGAAGTTCGATGCAGTTTGGGGTCATTGTTGATAGGCTGACCAAGTCAGCGCACTTCATTCATGTGGCAGTCTCCTATTCATCCGAGGGGCTAGCTGAGATCTACATCCGGGAGATCGTTCGCCTTCATGGTGTGCCAGTATCTATCATTTCAGATCGAGGCCCTCAGTTCACCTCGCGATTCTCGGGAGCAGTTCAGTGAGAGTTAGGAACCTAGGTGGAGTTGAGCACAACATTTCATCCTCAGACGGATGGGCAGTCCGAGCGGACTGTTCAGATATTAGAGGATATGCTCCGGGATTGTGTCATTGACTTTGGAGGATCATGGGATCGATTCCTGCCTTTAGCAGAGTTTGCCTACAACAACAACTACCAGTCGAGTATCCAGATGGCTCCTTATGAGGCTTTATATGGTAGGCGGTGTCGATCTCCGGTTGGATGGTTTGAGCCGGGAGAGGCTCTATTGTTGGGTACAAATTTGGTTCAGGAGGCCTTGGACAAGGTCAGGATCATACAGGATAGGCTTCGTATAGCTCAGTCTAGGCAAAAGAGATATGCAGATCACAAGGTTCGAGATGTGGCTTTCATGGTTGGTGAGCGAGTATTGCTCCGAGTGTCGCCTATGAAGGGCGTGATGAGATTTGGGAAGAAGGACAAGCTTAGCCCTAGATTCATTGGTCCGTTTGATATTCTTGATCGAATTGGAGAGGTGGCTTACTTATAAACTAGCATTGCCACCTAGCTTATCAGTCGTACATTCAGTCTTTCATGTGTCCATGCTTCTGAGGTATCACGGCGATCCAGTCCACGTGTTAGACTTCAGCACTGTCCAATTGGACAAGGACTTATCTTATGAGGATGAGCCGGTAGCCATCTTGGACCGGCAGGTTCGCCAGTTGAGATCTAAGAGTTTCCCTTTTGTTTGTGTTCAGTGGAGGGTCAGCCTCCTGAGGCATCGACCTGAGAGTCCGAGTCCGATATGTGGAGCCGTTCCCTCGTTTATTTCCCGACTCAGGTACTTCTTTCTTCTGTCCGTTTGAGGACGAACGATTATTTTAGAGGGGGAGAATGTGATGACCCAAAGGGGTCATCACCTATGTTATCATCCATCCCGTACTCTAGAGGCCTTGAAAACCTCCTTTGTATTTTCCTCGATTTGTGTGCTTAGTCCGGGTGTGTAGCCGGACAACTTAAATAAGGAATTCTGTGAAAAATGCCAGATTTGATATTAAAATAAATAAATTTGACTTCGGTCAATATTTTGGATAAACGGACCCGAACTCGTGATTTGACGGTCCCGGAGGGTCCGTAGGAAAATATGGGACTTGGGCGTATGCCCGGAATCGAATTCCGAGGTCCCAAGCCCGAGAAATGAATTTTTGAGAAAATTTGTTTTATGAAAATATTTAAGTAAATTGAAAATGAAATCTGATTAGAAAGTAATGGTATCGGGACCGTATTTTAGTTCCGACTCCCGGTACAGGTCTTATATATGTTTTAGCCACTTTCTGAAAAGTTTGGTCCAAATCGGATTTCGTTTGACGTGTTTCTGACTTAAAAATGGAATACTTGATATTTTATGAAATTTGATAGGATTCATGGACTTTGAGGCTTAATTTGGTGGATATGATATTCTTTTGGAGATTTGATCGCACGGTCAAGTTTGTAGGATGTTGTGTGAGTAATCTGTGAAATTTGGTGACGTTCCGAGATGTATAGGTCAGTTCGGCACGTTGTTAGCGAAGTTAGAAAACTTAAAATTCCTAAGTTTGGTTCTTGAGGTTTGGGGGTGTGAATTCGAGTTTTTAGCGTTGTTTTGAGTGTTCCGGAGGCTCGAGCGAGTTTGTGTTATGATTTGGGAATCGTTGGTATATTTGGTCAGGGAATCGGGGGGGCCCAGGGGCCTCCCGGACCCCGCACGAGGCCAAAAACTAGCAGAAGCCACTGCTGGTGTGGCCGCAGGCACGGAGTCTTCATCGCAGGCGCGACTTCACAGGTGCGGAGTTTCCTTCGTAGGCGCGACTCTGCAAGCGCGGAGTTTCCTTCGCAGGCGTGACTCCGCAGGCGCGGAGTTTCCTTCGCAGGTGCGAGACCGCACCTGCAGTCTCAAAGTCGCAGGCGCAGAAATCTCTGTGAGGCAGACCTATTTAAATGCCAATTTCGGGTTCTTCTTCAACTCTAACAATCCCAACCTACATTAGAGCTCCTTCAAGCTAGGGAAATGGCTGCCCACGATTCCTTCCATCCAGGTAAGTAATTTCCTTGTCCTCATCATGACTTTTAACATCAAATTCAAACAAAATTCCCTTTCAATTATCCTAAAAATGCATGGGAGTTGCTAGGAAATTATGTAATTACGACCCTTATACCTCGGGTAAATGATTCCTTCAAGAATTTTCGAAATCCGAACGTGTGGGCCCGGGGTCGGAATTTCAAGAATCGTCAAGAATGCTTGAATTTTGGAATTTCTTGTTAGTTCTCCTTCTTGGGACTGAAATTTACTTAATTATATTATGATTGGCTAGTTGTGAGCCATAAAGAGTAAATTCGGAGTTTCGGACGCATCTTTTGACCCGGTCCTTGGTCCGAGGAGTGCTTTGTCGAGGTGAGTCTCATTTCTAAACTTGTAAGAGGGAATTATTCCCATAGGTATTCTATATGTTGCATGTATTGTTTTGGGGGATACGTGCGTACCACGTGGCGAGAGTCCGCACATAGCGACTACACCTATCATGTCCAGGTAGCTTAGGACCACAACATGCCTTGTATTCTGCTTTGAAATAAATTGCCCACTACATGTTCTTGCGTGAATATATCACTGCCTCCTTGAGTATTCCATTTGATTAAACAATCGGAAAAGTCCAATTTGTGAAGTAGGCTTGATAATTGGTACGCGCATGTTGTCGCTTTGCAATTTACCTTCCGCGAGCGATATGTAAGTTTCCTTCACTCTTATGGGAGCGGGACGTACGCCACGGTGGATTATTAGTGCACTCTTGGTGCGGGTCGGTCGATCCCCGGCAGTGCACAGGGAATTAATTGAGAATGCACTCTTGGTTCGGGCCGATCGATCCCCGACAGTGCATGGACGAAGTTATACCATGATACTACATGATTTCATAATAAACGCACTCTTGGTATAGGCCGGTCGATCCCCGACAGTGCGTAGGCTTGATTATTGGTAAGCATGCACTCTTGGTACGGGCCGGTCGATCCCCGATTGTGCATAGCTACTATTGATATGATTACACGGCGAGCATGCACTCTTGGTACGGGCCGGTCGATCCCCGACAGTGCATAGCTACTATTGATATGATTACACGGTGAACATGCACTCTTGGTACGGGCCGGTCGATCCCCGATAGTGCATAGCTATTCTCCCTTATGACATTGTTTTACACACACGCGTATGTTTGCTCGGTACTGTTTCCCGACTTAAGATTTGATGATGGTTTTGAGGAAGAATAAAAAGGGAGTTGCTATTGTTCTAGTGTTTATTTGGAAACTCTGTGAGTTCTTCTTATTTATTGTACTCTGTTACATGCCCCTTATTTTCCTTATATCCTGACTTACATTATTATTGTCGGACCTTAGTGAGTATCGAGTCGACCTCTCATCACTACTTCTTCGAGGTTAGGCGGGATACTCACTGGGTACATATTTATGTATGTACTCACGCTGCACTTTCTTTTCTTCTGTACTTGACTGTACAGGTCCGGAGGTTGGTACGTCTGATCATCAGTCCGGTGCCAGATATTGACCGGGGTTGGTTATACATCACGGTGAGCTGCTCTTCCTGGCGATTTCCTGGCAGCACCTTGGAGTTTCCTTTTGTTATTTTCCCCGTCTATTTCATCCAGACTATGGGATTGTATATATTTATGTATTTCTGATAGTTGCCCGCGACACTCGTGACACTAGTTCCTGGCACACACGTGTGTACATTTTGGGATTTTGGGCTGAATTTTCATACATGTGTTTACCGTTTGGTTCACGTATCAGATGGCTTTAATTTTTATGTCACAGGCTACTATCATGTTAATAAATGTTTAAAACTGGTAAAAGATGGAATAATAAATCACATGGGAAGGATAACACTTAGTGTAATTTATGTTGGCTTGCCTAACCCCGTCGCTGGACGCCATCACGACCCGTGTTGATAACACTGAGTGTAATTTATGTTGGCTTGCCTAACCCCATCGTTGGGCGCCATCACGACCCGTGTGGGAAAATGGGTCGTGACAAATGCTGTCTCTATCTGTGATTATTGATTTCATGTACTCTGTCCTATTATAGTATATGTTTCATGCCTCAGTCTCGTAAGTTGCCAGTTTATTCTATATTATCATTGGTTTGATTTGCATATGTTAGAGCATTGTAAGTGCGACTGGAAGGTACTGACTGAGTGAGGCTTGGAGCCTGGTTTTGAGACAGTTATGAGGTCGGACTGCACACCGCAGCGATCCTGAAATCATGCCTTCGTTGGCTTGATATAGCGCTTGGGCTGGAAGGAGCCCCTCCGGAGTCTATACACCCCAGTGAGCGCACAGATATTCCGGAGATGGATTTCTACGTGTTTATTATGTTCCGGAGATGGATTTCTCCGTGGTTATTATGTTCTGGAGATGGATATCTCTGTGGGGGCTGGATTAGCCTTTTTCCTCAGTACTTCGTGACTGTGTCACTAGTGTTTATGTAATATCTGGGATGGACTTCCCTGGGCCTGAAGGCCGTATTCTAGTACTGAGGGGACCACCTTATGAGATCTTGATTAATGAGTATACATCATTCATGGTTCTATATGCATTCATGCTAGTATGCAAAGTTACAAACATATCTTGATACATCGTGTTTATTTCCTGATATATTACTGTCATGTCCAATTTGTATAATGTTGTTTGAATTGTCGGAGGTTTAGTCCGTCACTACCTCTCAGCCCGTAGTTTGGTTTCGTTACTACTGAGTTGGTGTACTCACGTTACCCCCTGCACCTTGTGTGCATATCCAGGTACAGAGGAATTCAGCTCGGGTCAGGGAGCACAACAGTTTCATCAGAGTTGACGAGGTAGCAGTTGGCGACCATGATCTCATCTTCTCTTTCCTTTCTACCTATTGTATTTATTTTCAGACTATGTTAGTCATTTATTTTGATTGTATTAAGTGGTAGTAGCTCATGACTGTGTGACACTGGATTCGGGGTTAGTAGGGTTTGGTCTTTTAATTTCATAAACTGGTTANTTATTATTATTATTATTGATTTTAGACTTGTTAAAAATGGCGTTTTATGGGAAATTGTATTTAGTTAGATAAAATGGGTGGCTTGCCTGGTTCCACGACGGGCGCCATCACGACACCGGAAATGGGTCGTGACAAGTTGGTATCAGAGCGCTATGTTAAATAGGTCTCACCAGTCATGAGCAGGTTTAGTAGAGTCTTGCGGATCGGTACGGAGACGTATGTACTTATCTTCGAGAGGCTGCCGAACCTTTAGGAAAAATCTCACATTCTTTGAATTCTGTCGTGCGACTCTGTTGAACTCTAAAACTAAGATTATATTGTTTTCATTCTCTCATAGATGGTGAGGACTCGTGCTAATGATAGTTGTGACCAGATCCCAGCAGGACCAGCCCGAGGTCGAGGTTGTGGCAGAGGGAGGGGTGCAACCCGCACAGCAGCTGGGGCAGCACCTGTGGACCCTCTCATTACTCAGGAGAAGGTCCCCGCAGCTGAGATCCCATTGGGGCAGACTCAGGCACCAGCAGTGCCCATTGTGATTCCGGGTCTTCAGGAGACCCTAACCCAGATTTTGACGGTGTGCACCAGCTTGACACAGGTCGCCGATATGTCCACTACTGCTACTACTTCTCAGGCCGGGGGAGGCATCCAAACTCTAGTTGCCCGGACACTTGAGCAGGTCACCCAGGGATTTCAGACACCTGGGGCAGCCCCAGTGCAGCAGATTGCTCCGGTACAGGATTATGTGGTCCCAGCTTTAGCTGATGATGAGCAGCATAGGTTGGAGAGGTTCAACAGGCTCCAGCCTCTGACTTTTGGGGGTACAGAGGGTGAGGATGCCCAGGCCTTCTTGGACAAGTGTTAGAGGATACTACGTACCGCAGGGATATTAGAGGCCAGCGGGGTTCCATTCACTACATTCCAGTTTTCAGGAGTTGCACTTGCTTGGTGGGAGGCCTATGAGAGGCGTAGACCCGCTGATGCAGCGCCCCTTACATGGAACCAGTTCTCCATTCTCTTTCTGGAGAAGTATATACCACAGTCTCGCCGAGAGATCCTGCGCAGAGAGTTTGAGCAGTTGCGTCAGGGAGACATGACCGTGACGCAGTATGAGATGAGGTTCTCTGAGTTAGCCCGTCATGCTATCTGGCTAGTTCCCACAGACATGGAGAAGATTCGGAGATTTGTTGATGGTCTTGCTTACCGGCTACGGGTTTTTCTGACTAGGGAGAGGGTATCCGGTGCTTTTTTTGAGGAGGTAGTTGACATAGCCAGGGAGATTGAGTCAGTGCACCGGCAGGAGCGTGTGGAGAGAGAGGCCAAGAGGCCTCGAGGTTCTGGTAATTATAGTGGTGATCACTCGGGAGGTCAGTCTCGACACAACAGATGAAGACCATCCAAGCCTCCTCCACCAGCCCGTCCAGCTTACAGTGGTGCTTCATCAGGACACGGTCCCCGTAGCTCTCATCCGGACCGTTCCTCATTCAGTGCACTTCCAGTCCAGAGCTAATCTCGGCCACCATCAGTTCAGGGTTCCTCAACACATGGTTCTTCTATCAGCTACCCAGGTCCCACGGGTTCCCTTCAGTCCACATCTCTAATTGCTGGTAGAGGTTGTTTCGAGTGTGGGGATCCGGGTCACATCAAGAGGTATTGTCCCCGCCTTTCTAGTAGTTCATTTCAGCACAGGAACCAGCCTCCAGCTTCAGCACCAGTTTCTACACCACCCGCTCAAGCAGCCAGGGGTGGAGGTCAGTCAGGCAGAGGCCACCCTAGAGGGGAAGGTCGGTCAGGTGGAGGGCAAGCCCGTTTCTACGCACTTCCGGGCAGACTAGATGCCATAACATCAGATGCAGTGATTACAGGTATTATCTCAGTCTGTCACCGGGATGCTGTAGTATCATTTGATCCTGGTTCTACGTATTCATATGTTTCTTCATACTTTGCACATTTCTTGGATACACCCCGTGAGTCCTTATTTTCAGTTGTTCATGTGTCGACTCCGGTGGGGGATACTGTTATGGTATATCGGGTGTACCGATCTTGTATTATATCTATTGGGGGTCGGGAGACCCGGGAAGCTCTATTATTACTTAGCATGGTTGACTTTGATGTGATTTTAGGCATGGATTGGCTATCTCCATACCATGCGGTTCTCAACTATCACACCAAGACCGTGACCTTAACGATGCCCGAATTTCCGAGGATTGAGTGGAGAGGTTCGGTGGAGTGCGTGCCTAGCTGGGTGATTTCCTTTCTGAAGGCTCATCGTATGATTGGGAAGGGGTGTGAGTCTTATTTGGCCTTTGTGAGGGATGTTAGTAGTGAGACTCCTTCCGTTGATTATGTTCCCGTGGTCCGTGAGTTCCCGCACATTTTCCCAGCAGACCTGCCATGTATGCCACCTGACAGGGACATTGATTTTGGTATTGACTTAGTGTCTGAGGCCCAGCCTATCTCTATTCCTCCTTACCGCATGGCCCCAGCCGCGTTCATGCATTTGATGAACAACGTGTTTCAGCCTTACCTTGATTCATTCGTTATTGTGTTCATTGATGACATCCTTGTGTACTCTCGTAGCCAGGAGGAGCACGCTCAACATTTGAGGGTTGTGTTGCAGAGATTGAGGGAGGAAAAGCTTTATGCAAAGTTCTCCAAATGTGAGTTTTGGCTTGGTTCGGTAGCTTTCTTGGGTCACATAGTGTCTAGTGAGGGTATTCAAGTGGACCCAAAGAAGATAGAGGCGGTGCAGAGTTGGCCCAGACCGTCCTCATCTACGGAGATTAGGAGTTTCTTGGTCTTGGCGGGTTATTACCGTCGCTTCGTGGAGGGATTTTCTTCTATTGCTTCACCTTTGACCAGATTGACCCAGAAGGGTGCTCCATTCAGGTGGTCCGATGAATGCGAGGAGAGCTTTCAGAAGCTCAAGTTAGCACTGACTACAGATCCAGTATTGGTATTGCCTACGGGTTTGGGTTCTTACACAGTCTATTGTGATGCTTCTAGTGTTGGATTGAGAGCGGTTTTGAAGCAGGACGGTAGGGTGATTGCCTACGCGTCCAGATAGTTGAAGGTGCACGAGAAGAATTATCTAGGGCACGATCTTGAGTTAGCTGCCATTGTTCATGCCTTAAAGATTTGGCGGCATTACTTGTATGGGGTACAGTGCGAGATTTTCATTGATCATCATAGCTTGCAGTATCTGCAAAGGCAGAAGGACTTGAATTTGCGCCAGAGGAGATGGTTAGAGCTTCTTAAGGACTATGACATAACTATTTTGTATCACCCGGGAAAGGCAAATGTAGTGGCGATGCCCTAAGTCACAGAGCCGAGAGTTTGGTGAGCCTAGCTTACCTTTCAGTAGCAGAGCGACCGTTAGCACTTGATGTTCAGGCTTTAGCGAGACAGTTGGTGAGATTGGATTTGTCAGACCCTCCGCGAGTGGTAAGTAGCATGGCTTCCCGGTCTTCTTTATTTGAACAGATTAAGGCACGACAATATTATGACCACCACTTGTAAGTTCTTCAGGATAGAGTTTGTCGGGGTGATGCACGGGATGTGACTATTGATGATGACGGGGTTATAAGGATGCAGGGCCGTATTTGCGTGACCAATGTGGATGGTATTCGGGAGTTAATATTAGCAGAGGCTCACAGTTCGCAGTATTCTATTCATCCGGGTGCCGCGAAGATGTACCAGGATCTGAGGAAGCAGTATTGGTGGAGGCGGATGAAGAGAGATATTGTTGAGTATGTAGCACGGTGTCTCAACTGCCAACAGGTCAAGTATGAGCACCAGAGACCAGGTGGATTACTTCAGAGGTTAGATATTCCGGAGTGGAAGTGGGAGCGGATCACCATGGACTTTGTAGTTGGGCTTCCACGGACCTCGAAGAGTTTTGATGATATTTGGGTCATTGTGGATAAATTGACCAAGTCCGTGCACTTTATTCCTGTTAGCACTTCTTATACTTCAGAGCGGTTAGATGATATTTACATTGTCCGATTGCATGGAGTCCCGATTTCTATTATTTCCGACAGAGGTACTCAATTCACATCTCAATTTTGGAGGGCCGTACAGAGAGGTATGGGTACTGAGGTAGAGTTGAGCACTGCATTTCATCCTCAGACCGACGGGTAGTTGGAAAGGACTATTCAGATTTTGGAGGACATGTTACGGGTTTGTGTAATTGATTTTGGTGGTTCATGGGATCACTTCCTGCCACTAGCGGAGTTTGCATATAACAACAGCTATCAGTCCAGTATTCAGATGGCCCCGTATAAGGCTTTATATAGTAGGAGGTATAGGTCTCCGGTTGGTTGGTTCGAGCCTGGTGAGGCTAAGTTATTGGGCACAGATTTGATCCAGGATGCGTTGGAGAAGGTGAAGTTGATTCAGGAGCGACTTCGCACGATGCAGTCTAGATAGAAGAGTTATGCAGACCAGAAGGTTCGGGATGTGTCTTTTATGGAAGGGGATAAGGTACTGCTGAAGGTATCACCCATGAAGGGTGTTATGAGGTTCAGCAAGAGAGGAAAGCTAAGTCCGCGATTTATTGGTCCTTTCGAGGTGCTTCAGAAGGTTGGAGAGGTGGCTTATAGACTTGCCTTGCCACCCAGTCTATCGAGTGTTCATCCGGTATTTCATGTGTCGATGCTCAGAAAATATGTTGGTGACCCGTTTCATGTGTTAGACTTCAGCACAGTTCAACTTGAGGATGATATGTCTTATGAGGTAAAACTAGTGGCTATTTTGGCTCGCGAGGTCAGAAAGTTGAGGTCAAAGGAGATAGCTTCAGTGAAGGTCCAATAGAGAGGTCAGCCAGTGAAGGAAGTTACTTGGGAGACTGAGCGGGAGATGCAGAGCAAATATCCCCACTTGTTTGAGACTCTAGGTATGTTTCTAGACCCATTCAAGGACGAACGTTTGTTTAAGAGGGGGAAAATGTAACGACCCAGTCCGTCGTTACGTAAAAAAAAACCTACATTATAATTACTGTTATTGACTTGTTATAGATTGGTTATTTTATTATTAATGTGTTAGAGTTGATAGACTTGAAATCGGAATGGTTATATGAGAATTCAGTCACTTAGTCCTTAAGAATAGCCTTAAAATGAGAAAAGTCAACTAAGAGTTGACTTATTGGGAAACGACCTCGGAGTGCGGATTTTATGGCTCGGATAGCTTCGTTAGGTGATTTGTGACTTAGTAGTGTGTTCGGAATATTTTTGTGATGTCCGGTGTAGAATTAGGCTTGAATTGGTGAAAGTTACTTTTTGGCGATTTCCGGACAGCAGTGGAAAATAGGCTATCGGGGTCGGAATGGAATTCTGACAGTTGGAACAGGTTCGTAATGCCAGTTTGGATGTGTCTGCAAAATTTCAGGTCAATCGGAGTTGTTCTGAATGGTTTCGGCATCATCGGTGGATTTTTGAAATTTCAAAGTTCTTAGGCTTGAGTCCAATGTAAATTTGGTGTTTTGACATTAGTTTTCGTGTTTTGAGAGTGCAAATAAGTTTGAATGACGTTATAGGATGTGTTGGTAACTTTGGTTGGGGTCCCGTGGGGCTCGGGATGTATATCGGGTGGTTAACGGGCATTTTTGGCCTTAGGAATTTGTTGAAAAATCTGGTGTTATGTTGCTGGTGTCCTTGTACGCGATCGCAGGGATACATTCGCTATCACGTAGTGCAATTTGAGAGGGGCAGAATTTTGCTCTCTGCGATCGCATAGGTGAGTTCGCGATCGCAGAGGTTGAGCAGGTTGAACAGTGCGATCGCGTGGGAGCGAGGTTGATTGGTCTTCGCGATCGCGTGAGGAGAGCTGCGATCGCGTGGGGTTGGAGAGTGGTGCTACGCGATCACGACAGGGATTCCGCGATCGCGGTGATGAAATCACTGGGCATAATTAATTAAACCCTTCCGCGACTTAACCCTTATTTTACACCATTCTTGTACGGGAAAAAGCTTTGGGATGAATTTTGAAGAGGGAAATCCTTGTTCTTCATAGAGGTAAGTGTTTTGATTATTAAAACTCGATCATGGATGATTATAGAACATAAAACTAGTGTAAATTCATGGAAAAACAGTAGAAAAATGAGATTTTGGAGCTTGAGAATAAGAAACCTTTAGGGGTCGATTTGAGGGGTCAAACGTACTCCGGCTTTGGTGTTTTTTATATAAACGGAATCGTGGGAGGATGAAGAACACTTTTCTATAAAAAAATTTGAGTTTCAGTATGCGGGCCCGGAGGTCGGGTTTTGACCGGTTTCGGATTTTTGGGTGAATTTCGATATTTTCAATTGGAAATTGTTCCTTAAGCATATATTGAGAATAAAAATCTGAACTTGGTAGATTTGGAGCACTCGGAGGCCGAATTTAGAGGCAAGGGCATTGCGGAGTAGTGTATTAGCCGGTTTTGAGGTAAGTAATGCTTCCAAACTTGGAACTGAGGGTTCGAAACGCCAAACTATTTGATATTTGTTGTTAATTAAGGTGATGCACTTGCCAAGTGACGGGCATGCGGGCGTTTACCGAATATTTGTAGCCTGGCTCATCCCATGACACTATCTACTGGTTATCCCAGGTTGATATTGTACTGTGAAGGTGGTAATTACCCGGAACGAAATAGAAATCATTCTAAGTATAAATGTTAAGGATTCACGCCGATGTGTTTAGACCGAAATGGTCGATTAATGTTGTCTCTATCTGTGATTATTGCTTTCATATACTCAGTCATGTTATAATATATGTTTCATGCCTCAGTCTCGTAAGTTGCTAGTTTATTCTATATTATCATTGTTTGATTTGCATATGTTAGAGCATTGTAAGTAAGACTGGAAGGTACTGACTGAGTGAGGCCTGGAGCCTGGTTTTAAGACAGTTATGAAGTCGGACTACACACCGCAGCGATCCTGAAATCATGCCTTCGTTGTCTTGATATAGCGCTTGGGCTGGAAGGATCCCCTCCGGAGTCTATACACCCCCAGTGAGCGCACAGATATTCCGGAGATGGATTTCTCCGTGGTTATTATGTTCCAGAGATGGATTTATCCATGGGGGCTGGATCAACTTTTTTCCTCAGTACTTAGTGACTGTCTCACTTGTGTTTATGTAATATCCAGGATGGACTTCCCTGGGCCTGAAGGCCGTATTCTAATACTAAGTGGACCACCTTATGAGAGCTTGATTAATGAGTATACATCATTCATGGTTCTATATGCATTTATGCTAGTATGCAGAGTTACAGACATATCTTGATATATCGTGTTTATTTCCTGATATATTACTGTCATGTCCAATTTATATACTGTTGTTTGAATTGTCGGAGGTTTAGTCTGTCACTACCTCTCAGCCCGTATTTTGGTTTCGTTACTACTGAGTTGGTGTACTCACGTTACCCCCTGCATCTTGTGTGCAGATCCAGGTACAGAGGAATTCAGCCCGGGTTAGGGAGCACAACAGTTTCATCAGAGTTGACGAGGTAGCAGCTGGCGAACGTGATCTCGTCTTCTCTTTCCTTTTTACCTATCATATTTATTTTCAGACTATGTTAGTAATTTTTTTTATTGTATTAAGTTTTAGAAACTCATGACTGTGTGACACTGGATCCGGGGTTAGTAGGGTCTGGTCTTTTAATTTCATAAACTGGTTTTTCCAAAAATATTGGATTTTTTTAATTATTATTATTATTGATTTCAGACTTGTTAAAAATGGCGTTTTATGGGAAATTGTATTTAGTTAGATAAAATGGGTGGGTTGCCTGGTTCCACGACGGGCGCCATCACAACACCGGAAATGGGTCGTGACAATTGATCTGGTCAATTCAACATATGGAATACACACAAAGGCAAACGTTGTAGCCGGAAACAAGTTGGCCTCGAGAGGTATGAGCCTAAATTACATTGCACCATTATTAAAGATGGGCAAAAAATTGTTCAATTAGAGTAGGGGATATTGAAGAGGGGAATAACAAATGGAGTTTAGCTATTATACTATATATCATTGGTGATTCCCCACCAATTGGTGCAGTAGAGAGATTTCTTGCATTTCAGTGGAGGTTTGCCTCAAAGCCACAAGTGTATTACCACAACGAAGATTACTTTGTGATCCGATTTAGTAGCATGGAGGGAAAAAATGAGGTGTTGTTCTTTGGTCTGCATACGATTAACAGTAGGGCTTTACCTCTTTGCTTGAAACTTCTACTTGACCACTAGTTTGGGGATGATAGGCAGTGGAAACCTTGTGCTTAACTCCATACTTTGCAAGAATATTATTTAACAATTTGTTACAAAAGTGAGTTCCCCCATTGCTTATCAACACTCTTGGAGTCCCAAAACGCGTGAAGATATGCTTTTTTACAAAGCTTACCACTACATTTACGACATTAGTAGGAAGAGCAGTGGCCTCCACCCACTTAGACACATAGTCGACCGCCACCAAGATGTACTTGTGACCATTAGAATATGGGAACGGTCCCATGAAATCAATCCTCCAGACATTAAAAATCTCTACTACAAGAATGTTTTGCAAAGGCATCTCGTGCTTCTTCGTGATTTTTCCGGTTCTTTGGCACCTGTCACAATTTTAACAAAGGCATGTGCATCCTTAAATAATTTTGGCCAATAAAAACCTGATTGTAGCACTTTTTGGGCGGTTCTATCCCCACCGTGATGACCTTCATATCGTGAAGCATGACAGTCATGTAGTATTGCATTCATCTCTTCCTCAGGAACACACCTTCGCACCAACTGATATGCGCACTGCCTAAATAAGAATGGCTCATCCCACATGTAGAGCCTCACATCATGTAAGAATCTTCTTCTATTGTCAGATGTCAATTCTGGTGGCGTCACCCCACTTGCTATAAAATTCACATAATCTGCATACCATGGGGCTTCACCTGAGGTGACTACTAATAACTGCTCATCAGGATATGTTTCTTTGATTGACCCTCCTTCAGTTACATGGATCCGATTTTCTAATCTGTACAAGCGATCAACCACTTGATTCTCTGTCCCTTTTCGATCTCGGATCTCTAATTCAAATTCTTGCAAGAGGAGGACCCAACGAATCATCCTCGGCTTGGCGTCTTTCTTTTCAAACAAGTATCTGATAGCTGAATGATCTGTGTAAACAATGACTTTGGTTCCCACTAGATAGGATATGGACTTGTCAGACGCCCACACCACTGTAAGCAACTCTTTTATAGTAACAGTATAATTCATCTGACCTGGATTCATAGTTTTTCTCGCATAATAAATGGAGTGAAAGATTTTATCCCTCATTTTCCCCAGAACAGCTCTAATTTCCATGTCACTTGCATCACACATCAATTTAAATGGTTGCACCCAATCAGGGGCGATAATAATTGGTGTAGTCACCAACATTCCCTTCAGCTCCTCAAATGCTTTTAGACATGCATATCAAACTTGAAGGTGACATCTTTCTCAAGAAGCCTGCACAAAGGAGAATAAATTTTCGAAAATCTTTAATGAAACGACAACAAAAACCTGCATGTCCCAAGAAACTGCGAATGCCTTTGACGGATGTCAGTGGGGGCAATTTTTCAACTGCTTCCACCTTTGCTTTATCCACATGTAAACCATTTTTGGACACCTTGTGCCCCAATGCTATAACTTCACGTACCATGAAATGACACTTTTCCCAGTTTAGTACCAGGTTTGTCTCTTCACACTTAGCAAGCACTTTATGAAGGTTCATTAAAAAATAATCGAAAGAACACCCAAACACAAAAAAATAATCCATGAAAACTTCTACAAATCTTTCAACCATGTCAGTGAAAATATCCATCATACACCTTTGAAATGTCGCATCTGCATTACAAAGACCAAAGGGCATTCTCTTGAAAGCATACGTGCCATAGGGACACGTAAATGTAGTTTTCTCTTGGTCCTCTAGGGCTATAGCAATCTGATTATACCCTGAATAACCATCCAGGAAACAATAGTATTCCTGACCAGCTAACCTATCAAGCATTTGGTCAATAAAGGGGAGGGGAAAGTGATATCTTTTCGGGTGGCATTGTTCAATTTTCTATAATTTATGAAAATTCTCCACCCCGTGACAGTTCTTGTAGGAATTAAGCCATTATGTTTATTAACCACTACAGTCACCCCCCCCCCTTTCTTAGGCACACATTGAACGGGGCTTACCCATTTGCTATCAGAGATTGGAAATACAATACATGCATTAAGCTACTTATTTACTTCTTTTATTACCACCTCTTTCATGATTGGATTTAGTCGGTGTTGTTGCTCTACACTTGGCTTGTGTCCGTCCTCCATGAGGATTTTATGCATGTAGAAAGCTGGAGTAATGCCTTTATTGTCAGACATTGTCTACCCAATTGCTCGCTTGTGCTCACATAGCACTCTCAACAGTTTTTCTTCCTACAATATAGACAAGTCAGAAGAAACAATAACAGGTAAAGTGTCAAAACTACCCAAATAAGCATATTGAAGGTAAGGGGGTAGGGGTTTAAGCTCCAATTTTGGAGCTTCTTCAATTGACGGCTTGGAAGGGGCCAACTTGGCCTATTCAGGGGCTCAAACGAGTGTATTCCCTGCATGTAAGCACATGATGCATCATATCCTCAACCTCATCATCAATCATCAAGCTATCGAACAACATGATTGATTTTTCTAGAGAGTCGTCTAGCTATACACTCGTGTCAAGAAGTTTCTCATCCACCTATGATCAAGCCCAACTATGCCTTATAAAAAGAACAAAGCAGTCGTTGCAAATATAATCCGATTTATAAGTCCGGAGTTGAATTCCACAGAGAACTAAGACTTATCTACAATTGTTCACTATCACCAACAATACAAGCTTGAATTCTTAACTTATAGATATTAAGATTCTTGTGTTTAACTAACTAACTAACAAATTAAAATAGTAAATTAACACTAAAGATACTACGGGTTGGAGAAAAGCTAAAGGAGGTCTAGAGTTATGATTTTTCCAATTGTCGGAATCCTTCCCTCTACATCTTCTATAATTTCGCCTAAGTATTATCTATCGATCATGAGCGCTATGTGTGGTGTAATTCTCTCCCGAGTAACTACCACAATTTAATAGACATATTCTCCCGAATTACGCTAGCTGGCATTAAGTACGACTCACTTAGATCGCACCCAAGGTTTCGTTATCCCTAATCCCACCTTTAAACCCTTCGTTATTGATCCCTCATATACGTCGGGAGTGATGTTGTTCAACAACTACCTAAATATGCACTCTCTCTTGAGTAATACACACTAAATAGGCACAGTCGATTGAGAGTTCTTCAACCAACCAAAATATAAACGTAGTTGAATAAGTAGAGAAATCCAACAGCTCAATTATATAAAAATATAACAAGAATTTATCCTACAAAAGGTTCCATCAAAACCCTAGATAACAAATTAGCTATTCATAAAAGTATGTAAAAATTCAATACTAAAAGTCATAACCAACAATGAAAAATAGTAAGAGGAAGGAAAAACTCGTAGAAAAATTCCCCGCCTTGCTCCTATTATGTCTCTGCCTCCTTAGGTCGAATCTATGTCTCAAATCTGTCCAGCCTCTCAAAATACCGTTTTTCCATGTATATATACCAAGTAGAGTCGGGCCCAAATAATTATACCTTCTCATATGCTAAAAAGGACAATTTTTCAGGTCTGGACGATCGCAGTCGCGGTCCGGGCGCGGTATTTTCCCAGTGCACTGCCTCAGTCCGCGTCCAGGCCCGCGGTCACGGTTTTGACCAAGTCTTTACCCTGTTCTGTTTGTAATTTGGAAAATGTAAAACATGAAAGTTGTATCCCTTTGAGTTAGCTTTCCAATCATATATTATATAGACCAAATGGAGTTTGGAGCAAAGATTTATGTCTATTTTACTAGACGGTGTGTAATATGCCTACTCGAGTCTTCGTTTCTTCTTAACTATCAAATTTTACCCCTGAACACAATCCTGGCTTAATTCCTTGGGATTTTACTCAGACTTCAAAGCTCCAAATCACTTGAATTCATTCCATAACATCTATATAGCTCGGAATCACTCTTACAAGGCATAAAACACACAATTAGTACAAAACACTAGCGATTAAAGCTCAAACTCAATTAAAGTGCAGTAAATTGGAGTGTAATAAGCGACTAAAATACGCAATTATAGCCTTTCATCAACCTCTACAACAGATATCATAAAGAGCTCCTCATAGTGGCGGGGAAGTTGGATTGCTTTGTAGACATTTAAGATTGCTTCCTCGTTGTCCACCCTCGTAATCATTTTTCCCTCTCTCACTTTAATTATTGCATCACCAGTAGCCAAGAGAGGTCGTCCCAATATGATTGGAATTTGTTCATCAGCCTCAAAATCTAGAATAATGAAGTTATCTAGGAAGATAAATTTCCCAATTTGCAGCAACACATCTTCAATCACTCCTTCAGGGTAGGCTATGGACCTATCCGATTTAGTAGCATGGAGGAAAAAATGAGGTGTTGTTTTTTGGTCTGCACACGATTAATAGTAGAGCAGTTAAATGAAGGCCTGAAAAACAAATTCTAATTTACATGATAAAATTCTGAAGAGTGTGCCTCTATGGCTAACTTTTCCTAATTTACCACCGAACTGTTGGAGCATGACAGCTTTAAGACGTATTGGTAGTGACCTAGGGACTCCCATCTATGCTGATGAGTGTACCACAATTGTGTCAAGAATATCTTATGCTAGGGTCCTCATTGAGATGGACATCACAAGACCTCTGCCAAAGACGATACCAGTGCTAGATCCTTTAGGAAGACTGTTTGATTGTTACGACCAAATACACTCACGCAAGTATACGTTGTCGTCACGTAATAGAGTAGTGAGTAGAGTATCGTTCCCACGAAGACTTATGATTTACTTTTAACTGTTTCAAACTCAATTAACTTATTGATTCAAGAGAGTTCTCACAAAATTGATAATTTACTACCTAAAAACTATCAAGTAATGAAATAAATAGAGATCAACCACAACACTTAAACAATTTTGGATAACAATCAATAGGAGACAATCAATATTCTAGGGTCACAGGATAGCTAACAATCGTGTTGTGTTTTTGGCTTAAAACAACTAATTGATTTATCTAGATTGTTGATTGACAAGGTTGATATTACTCATAAGAATCTGTCGAGTTCTTACTCGCCTATTCAAGTTAGCTTAATGCCTATATGTCTATGGAATTAATATCAACAAGAATGCCTTTACACTTCCTGTATTTCAACCAAGCAAGGCAATTAGGTATATGTCTATCCTAATTGCGAATTCGTTCCCCGATGCCCAGATTCAAGAACCTGCTCTATTTAATTCTATATGCAATCTAGAATTCTCACTTTCGAGTTCAACTCTAGATTCATAGATAGTATTTTACTGTTAGCTACTCAGCAAAATAATTAAAAATAGAATTAAATAAACAACCCAATATGATAAAATCAACTTCGTCATATTAAACTTCAAACATAACATTCATGTATCACCCATGACCCTAGAACAATAGGGTTCTTAGCCACTCGTGTTCATACAATCATCAACATTGATGTTTTTAAACATAAAATTAATGAATACAAGAGGAAGAATGGAAGAATTGCTAAAATTCGTGCTCCCGATTGTTTCGTACTTTTGTTCTCCTATAAAAATCACATCTTCCCTTCCAAAATAGGTTTAGCTTGGCTTTTATATGAGTTGGGGTGTCTTGGGGTTGAAATAACCGAGTCCTAGTCGGAATATGGCAACTTTATGATCCGAGCGTCCAGGGCAGCGTGGGGCGCTGGCCCTAGCACCCAAATTTTTTGGCTAGTGGAAACTGCGCCACAGCCAGCGTCTCACGCTGGTTGTGGCCCTCAAAATTTAATTCTTGCCTTTTTGCTCCTCTTTTGCTCCAATTCGCGTCATTTCGTCCCAAATTGCATCTAAATGATTCCTACCAATAGAAATACCAGAATTTAGCACAAATCATCATATTAAACATCTTAAATCTATGAGACATGAGCAAAATGTGAGGTTATTTATATTAAAATATCATACATTAAGCCGAATATCATTGATCAAGAAGTATCTTATGAATGGGAGCCTGAATACTGTCAAACATGTTTTGAGATAGGCCACAACAGTAATGCTCCTCCTATGAGAAAATCAATAGTGGAGCCACCACTTGTGCAGAAACCAGTACCTCAACCACCAAGAAATAAGCAGAATAGGATAAAGAAAAAATAGGAAAAGAGAGTTATGACTGAAGAAATGTGACAAAGGGAAGAGAAGCAGAAGACAACCAGTGATCAACAGGTGTTAAAGCTTGATGCAAGGAAAAATGAACAACTTGTGTAGACACAAGCAGAAGGTTGGGTAACTGTTACGGGCAAATATATACAAAAACAAGAAAATCTATGTATGAGGAAGATAGGGATACAAGCACAAAGAATGGTTTTAGTATTCTGGAGGGAAATACGAATCAATCTCTTATGCAAGATAAACATTCTTTGTATGAAAGAGGCCAGAGTAGTATAAGAAATGATGCGAGTAATTCCAACCTCAAAATTATTCCAATATGAAGTTAATAACTTGGAATGTGAGGGGTTTAAATAAGGTTTATAAGCAAAATGGGTTTAAGAGCTTTTGTAGGGATAATAAGTTGGGATTGATTGCCATCATGGAACATAAAGTTAATGTTGAAGGAAACTTATGTCATCAATAAAATTTCTACTAGTTGGAGATGGGTTTCAAATGCTAGCACAAAGAGCAAAGGATGGTTTGGGTTATGTGGGATCCCAATCCCACCGATTTTAGCATAAAGGATATGTGTGCACAATGTATCCATGGGAAGGTAAATATACATGTTTTAAATGTGTCCTTTGACTTTACAGTAGTGTATGGCTTCCATACCATACATGACAGAGTGAGTCTATGGGCCTATCTAAAGAATCTTTCAGATATTCAACTAGGACCTTGGCTTATAATGGGTGACTTTAACTATATTTTGAATCTGGAAGATAGACAACATGGTTCACCTTTACAGAAAGCTGAAATCAGGGATTTTAAAAGTTTCCTTACTAGCACTAGTATGACCGAATTGAAGTATAATGGGAGGACTTTCACCTGGACAAACAATCATATATATAGATAGGGGTTTTGTTAATGCTTAATGGATGCATCTGTGGCCGACAATACAAGTTTTGGTAATAGATCCTTTTATATCTGATCACTCCCCTATGAGCATTCAATTTGATCGGCACACAGGGAAAACAACTGCATCATTTAGGTTTTTCAATTATATAGCTGAGAACAAGGATTTCTTGCATGTGATTGAAGAATGTTGGAAGAATCCTGACAAAAATGAACACATGAAAAGAGTCCGGTTCAAACTAAAATTTGTGAAACATGAGATTAAAAAGATGAAAACTAAGTAATACGTGGGAGTAGCTGGAAAATTGAAGATAATCAGGCAATAATTACATGAACTACAAGAACAAATGGGAATCCATATGCTACAGTCCAACCTTATTGAAGAAAAAAAAATTCTAAAGCATCGATTGGAAAAATGGGGGAAGATTGAGGAAAGTATATATAAACATAAGTCTAGAATTCAGTGGTTGAAATTAGGAGATTCCAATTCAGCCTATTTCTTTGCTAGTACCAAGGCCATAAATGCTTAGAACTATATCAGATACCTCAGCACATACCAAGGAACCTTAGCTCAATCAGAAATAGAATTTGAAAAAGAGGTGACTAGTTTCTATAATAAACTTTTGGGCACAACAACTTCTTCAATACCTGCTATCCAACCTGTTGTATTGAAGGAAGGTCCAAAACTGAATAGAGAACAATAAAAGGAGTTGGTAAAGTTTGTAACCGAAGAGGAAGTCTACCAGGCACTAAAAGAGACCGGTGATCTTAAAGCCCCAGTTTGTGATAGTTTCAATGCTTATTTTTTCAAAAAGGCATGGCTTATTATTGGAGAAGAGGTTACAAATGTTGTATTTCAATTTTTTTACCACTTGCCAAATGTTCAAACCTATCAATTGTACATCAGTCACTTTGATACCTAAGATTAAGAACCCCTCATCCATCAAAGAATATAGACCTCGTTCCTGTTGTACTACTCTTTATAAAATCATTTCAAATGTGCTAACCAAGAGGCTACAGGGTGTTATGGATGAAATAGTTGACAACTTACAATCTGCTTTTGTTCCGGGAAGATTAATCATAGATAATATCATCCTTAGTCATGAGTTACTGAAAGGCTATGAGAGAAGGGGAGTATCACCAAGAAGTATGTTGAAATTAGATATGCAGAAAGCATACAATTTTGTTGAATGGTCTTAATTAGAACAAATTCCTATTTGGATTGGCTTTCCCTGATATGTATGTGAAATGGATAATGCAATGTGTTCAGACAGTCTCTTATTCAATCCTGATTGGCAAATCATGTGCACCATTTGAGGATAAAAGAGGATTCATGCAAGAGGATCCTTTATCCCCCTTCCTGTTTGTGATAGATATGGAGTATCTGACTAGACTATTGAAGACTTTAAAACACGTACAAAATTTTAACTATCATCCCAGATGTGAGACAATGCAGATTGTGCAATTGGGGTTCGTAGTTGATCTACTATTATTTTTTCTAGGTGTTGCAATTTCTATCCAACTTTTATATAACAGATTTCAAAGCTTCTCCAATGCTTCAGGTTTGGTGATAAACAAGAATAAAAGCTCTATATTTTTTGGAGGGGTAAATGATTTAGACCAGCATATCATACTGCAAAGATTGGGGTTCAACAAAGGTGAATTACCTGTCAAGTACCTGGGGGTTCAACTCAGTACCAAGAGACTTTCCATTGTACAATGCCAACCACTAATTAAGAAAATGGTAGGTAGAATACTAGAATTACCTCATAGACAACAAATTTCCTATCATATGCATGCGGGTTCAACTGATAAAAAGAGTTTTGTTCTCTATATAAACATTTTGGTCACAAATTTTTGTGCTGCCAAAAATAATCATAAAATTGATTGAAGCAGTTTGTCGAAGTTTTTTATGGACTAGTGGTAATGAAATCACAAAGATAGTCTTACTCGCCTGGGACAGAATATGTTGGCCTCAAACAACAGAAGGAATGAACATTGTTGATATAGCTATTTGGAATAGAGCTACTATTGACAAACAATTCTGGAACCTATGCAAGAAGAAGGATAGGTTGTGGATACAATGGATTCATATTTACTACGGGAAAGGGAGGCAAATATGGGAGATATGTCCTCCTCAGGCTTCTTGGATGGTGAAAAAGATTATGAAGGCAAAAAAGTATTTTGAGGATGCTGGTTTCCAACAAGCCGATCTAATGTACATACAGGCCTTATCAATTAAAAAGTTTTATCACAAGTTGAGGGGGGAGTTCCCTAAAGTGTCTTGGAGGAAACTAATATGCAATAACTTAGGATTTCCAAAACGGATTTTCAATCTGAGATTGGTGTCTCGTGGAAAGTTGCTCACACGGGACAGACTGTACAAATGGGGTATAACCACTAATATTTTATGTCCTCTATGTAATGTGGAGGATGAGACAATTTCTCATATATTCATTCAATGAAAATATTCTGCTGCTATTTGGGAAAGATACTACTCTGGCAGAGGATAGATAGGAAAGCTAGCAGGTGGCCTGGAGAACAAGATTGGGCTGAGAAGCATGCAAATGGGAAAGGGGTAGAAGCAGAGGTATATAGAATCATCTTGGCAGGATGCACTTACTTCATCTGGCAGGAAAGAAATAACAGAATATTCCAAAGTGCTAGAAGAACTAAAGATCAAATAGTAAAGTTGATTTCCCAAGAGGTCCATGGCAGGGGTAACAATACGGAAAAAATTGAACGGAACTTGAGAAGAATGAATTACTACCCTTTGTATGATAACCTTTCTCAATGAGGAAGAGTTTAGATGCCTTGTAGTTTCATTGAATTTGTTTTCGTTTACTATAGGTTTGGGCTTGTGAACAAATCTTTTAGGGGTTTTTGTATTGTACATACATTTCTCTGGTAATAAAATCTTTATTTACCAAAAAAAAAAGAATGTCCACTAAGTGGATTTCATGAGAAACCTTCAAAATGATAATTCTTTCATTTTGGTTTTGATATATACAATGTAGAACATTGTGGTAAATATCAGTGATGCAATTATTTTGTTATTGAATGGCCAAATCACGAGAAACCATTATAGATCAAGTTTGAAGCTTTAAAGAGAAAGTAAAAATTTTGAATGGGAAAAATATTTGTTAAATTGCCTAAGTATGAACCACAAGCCTACGGGTTTGAACATTTTGGTAAGAATTTGAATTCTAGTGCCTAATTTATAAAAAAAATCAGTTATGAGCATATGCATAACCAATTAAATCAGAATTTCAAAAAGTGATTAAATTACATATTTTGATTTAATTACTTGTTATGTATGCAACTGTTTGTATTGCTCATATTTAGATAATATGATCACATACGACCTGAGATAAATGAAGAGCAAGGTGAGAGAAAAAAAGAAAAAGATAACGACGCGACTATACCAAATCAGTTGCTTTATAAAGCAACACTTTTCGTCTAATTTAATGATACAATAAAATTTAAGTAACAATCAAAATATACATTAAATAACAATACGATAAAATACAACATGTAACAACTGTATGGGCTAAAAATTATCACAATTATATGTGATCCTAATCGGCATTAAGGAAGCCTTCAAAGGCTGCCACGTGTCATCAAACTGGTCTCAATAGAAGATGGAGGTGAGGACGAGGACCCAATAGAGGATGAAGACGAGGACGAACACTCCCTTTAACATAGCAGTAACAACTAGTTTAGAAATTGTTTCTTACAAAGAATATTTTAGTGAATATTCCTTCCTTATGTATTATTAAGTTTCTGTGGTCCACATACCCTTATAAATAGAAAAATATGTAGTTATGGAGGGGATTGGACACTTATTGTAGAAAAAATAATCCACCGACATTCTATGAAGATTCTCACTTTATCATTGACATACAAAATATACATTTTTCTTGAGATCTTTATCTATCTTTTCTCTCACGATCCGAAGAGGATGCGACTATTCAGAGGCTTATCACCGCCTATTTTTGTCAGAAGGAATATCAAAGAATCTCACCCTTTTCGGGTGACTCACACACATTTATTTACACAAATGGCATTCATTATTATTTACTGTCATTTAATGCTACCTTTTTTGTTCTTGCATCATTGAATATAGTATTATTGTTGCTATTTATTTCTACTGAAATAATATATGTGACATCTTGCTACAAAATCGGTTAATCAATCTCTTGAATATTAATATTGGCTAAGATTAACTCTATTTTATTAGAAAATCTAATTGTTTAAACCTAGATCTAAATTTCAGGTCAAATAGTTTGGCGCCATTTGTGGGGAATTTCTCAGCAAAAATCTTTTAGTTTCCATTAGATCCATAACTCACGTGACTTATTAATCTTACAATGCACAAAGTTTATCTCTTCTCTCTCTGCGCGTACAAAAATTTCCATGGCAGGTAACCAAGGAAACAGAATAAGGGAAACAAATAACATTCCCCTTAACTCATGAACGCCATCAACGAAGGCTATGACACCTAAGGAGAGGAAGTGACGTCCACGACCTCTCCTAGACGAGAGAGGTCGCATGCCCCTTTTCGCAGCGCAACAAAGCCAAATCTAAAAGGAGCTTCAACGTCCAGGGGAGAGGGGGCGCCACCTACTATAAAAAATCTCATTGAAGCATGGCTAATTGATACTCTAGTCAACAAGCTCAGTAAACAATCTCCATGCACGACCACATAAACCACGAGAGTCCATGAGGCACAATGCGGGGATGAACATGACGACTAACCAAGCCATCTGACTCCAGGTAAAACTCACATTATTACTGACAATGCAGGTGACAACATCCTCGGTGCCGTGTTGAAAAGAGTGGAAGAAATAGAAAATGAGAACAAGGTGCTCAAAGACCAAATGAAAGAGCACCAGATACGGGTAGACAAAATACCAGGTGCTCCCAAATTGTTACAAACAAAAGACACAGGTAGGTTTATGGAACACCTGTACATCGAAGAAGCGACTCCACGTACCATACCAAAAACCTTCAATATGCCCCCATATCTCAAAATCTACAACATGACGACCGAACCCAAAGATCATGTGACTCACTGCATTACTGTTGTGAAAGGAAACGACCTTATCAAAGAGCAAGTGTCCTCCATCTTGCTAAAAAAATTTGGTGAAACCTCATTAAAGGGACGTTGACATGGTATTCACAGTTACCATATAAACATTTGAAGAAATTGCCGACAAGTTCGCGACGGCACATGTCGGGGCCAAGAAAGCTGAAACAAGTGTAAACGACATCTTCGCCGTTAAGCAATCCCCAGGAGAGGGATTAAGGACTTCTTCGCTCGGTTCAACAGGGTGAGGATGACCTTACCAAATGTTTCCAAAGGAATGGCCATGGGAGCTTTTCACAATTGGTTGAGCTGAGGGGGTTCTAGGGAGAATAGAAAGCTACTGAGTCGGTTGATGAAATATCCACCGGCCACTTGGGATGAATCCATAATGCCTATTGTGCCGAGGTTAGAGCAGACGATGACGACCTTAATGGACCAACTCGACGACTCACCTAGGTAAAATCCTAGCCTAGTAAAGAATGCAAGGATAATACAAGGAGAGACCACACAGTATCACGGCAAAGAAGGGAACGACACCAGCCCTATGTCAGGGCACCCATCCCCTCCTTTCATTATGAAGATAGCTCGTCTAGGTAGGGATCAGTGTAACGACCCGACCGGTTGTTTTGAGAGTTATAGCCCCGTTTCCCCTATTTCTGCTTCTTTTTTGCTTTACAGATGTATTATGTCTTATCGGGTTGGTTGGTTTGGGTCCGGAGTGGTTTCGGAGTGAATTGAGACACTTAGTCTCTTAATTGGAAGCTTAAGTTGGAAAAGTTGACCGGATGTCTACTTGTGTGTAAACGACCTTAGATTTGAATTTTGATGGTTCCGTTAGATCCATTAGGTGATTTTGGACATAGGAGCGCATTCAAAATATGATTTGGAGGTCCGTAGTAGAATTGGTCTTGAATTGGCGAAAATTTGAATTTTGGCCAGCACTGGAAATCTTAATATCATGGCTGGATTGGATTTTTGAAAGTTGGAGTAGATTCGTGGTGTCATTTTTGACTTGTGAGTATAATTTGAGGTCAATCGAACGTGGTTTGGTAGGTTTCGACGTCATTTGTGAATTCAAAAGTTTAGAAGTTCTTTAGGCTTGAATCAGGGTGTAATTTGGTAATGTTGTTTTGAGGGATTCGAAGTTTCGGCTAAGTTCGTATCATGTTATAAGACTTTTTGGTATAATTGGTTGAGGTTCCGGAGGCCTCTGGGTGAATTCGGGAGGTTTCAGACTTGGTTTTGGATTGAAAGAGCTGCTGAAGTGGGTTGTATCTCGTATGATCGCACCTGCGAGGGGGTCAGCCATATGTGCGATGCTGCAGGTGCAACAAATGAGGGCCCAGATGCGGGAAAGGCTGGGCTAGACTGGAAGTGCATGTGCGAGGGAAGAACGCATTTGCGAGCCCGCAAGTGCAAGGCTAGGCCGCAGATGCGGAAGAGTGGATCATGGGAAATTCCACAGAAGCGGAAGATGGGCCGCAGAAGTGACTCCGCAAGTGCGAGACCTGGAGCACATATGCGAGCCCAGTGGACTTAAGTGATTTCCGCAGGTGTGTAACATTGGTCGCAGAAGCGCGTCCGTAGAAGTTGGATGGGCACTGCAAGTGCGGTTTTGCTGGGCAGAACCTATAAATAGAAGACTTCGAGATTTTTCACTATTTTCATCATTTTTGAGCTCAGATTTAGGGGATTTTTAGAGGGATTTCGAAGTAATCAATGAGGTAAGTTCCTTGTGCCTATTTATCTTCAATAATGGTGTTTCCCTACTGATTTTACACCTAGTTGGTGAGTGTTTGAGGTGAGATTTGGAATATTAGGGCTTGGGAATTGGAGAGTGAATTTTGGAGTTTGGGGGGGGGGGGAGCAACTGATGTCAGATTTTGATAAATTTGGTATGGTTAGACTCGTTTTCAGGTTTTGTGACTTTCATCGGGTTTTGAGACGTGGGCCCGAAGGGGGGGGGGGGTTGAACCGATTTTGGATTTTAGGCTATATTTTAGTAGTTTTCTTGTGGAATAGATCCTTTTAGCCTATATTTATTATCTCGTACTATTTGTGGCTAGATTCGGGGCATTTGGAGGCTGATTCGAGAGGCAAAGGCATTTTGGAGTAGGATTTTTGCGCTGTTGAGGTAAGTAACAATCTTAAATTTGGTTTTGAGGGTATGAAACCCAGAGACGTGGTATGATGTGAATATTTGGAGGTGAAACACATTCTAGGTGACGGGCGTGTGGGCGTGCACCGTGGAGGATTGAGACTTGGTCAGTCCCGTGAGGCTGTAAAGTCGAATAGCCCATTGTTATTACCTGTGTTTCCTTATTTTTGAGCAATTCACTGCCTTTCATGTTAGAAACCATGATTAGGCCATATGATATCACTGTTGGGACCTATAGCGGTCGTATACTTGTTGAATTGACTGCTAATTATTGTCTTGTACCCCGTCACAGTCTTACTTATGTGTTATATCTCAGTTCCCTCTCATTTCCTGTTGATACTTGTTGTATTCTATATTTGGGCTGATTATTATGATATTATGTGAGCCCCAGAGGCTGGAGAGGGTAGTGACTGAGATAGGGCCTAAGTGCCGAGCTGTGAGCTATATGAGGTATATGGATCGAGTTGCACGCCACGATAAGCCTTATGGATATATTTATGTATATGGATCGAGTTACACGCTGCAACAAGCCTTCGGGTTGACCGGTTGAATTGCCACCCTATCCAGATTCATTTCGCGATTGTCCAATAGATGCCATAAGTTTTTCAGTATACTCAAAAAGGATAATGCCCTCGAGTGGACACCCGAGTGTGTACAACCACTACGGGAACTGAAGGCGTACTTGTCATCACCATCCTTTCTTTCAAAGCCCGAGTCTGGGAACGTTTCCTCGTTTACCTCGCCATCTCGAAAGTAGCGGTACGTGCGGTCTTGGTTCGAGAAAACAAAGGTACGTAGTGTCCAAGTTATTATATTAGTAAAATACTTGTCGACGATGAGACGAGGTAGCCTCACCTCGAGAAACCAGCCTTGGCCCTGGTCGTAGCTTCACGAATGTTTAGACCCTACTTTCAGTGCCACCCTATCTCGGCCATTACCACTTTTCCTTTAAGAAGCATATTACACAAATCCGAGTTATTAGGGAAGTTGGACAAATGAGCCATCGAGTTAAGTGAGCACGACATCACTTATCAACCTCGCACAACGACAAAGTCGCAAGTACTCACCGACTTTGTCGTAGACTTTAGCGTAAAAGTAATGCCTGAGGCCGAAAAGGCTTTTCTTCAGACATAGGACCTTTGGGTCCTGCATATCGACGATGATCTTCAATGCATGTGGTTCTGGACTGGGACTCGTGTTTGAGGTTCCCACTAGCGAGATAATTCGCCAATCTGTAAGATATCCAAATATGACTAACAATGAGGCCGAATATGAGGCCATAATTGCAGGATTGAAACTAGCACTCAAGTATGGGGCGAAGCAATTAAAGCTTAGTTGTGATTCTCAAATCGTAGTCAACCAAGTTACTAGGACTTTTCAAATCAAAGAGCAGAGGTTGCAAAAGTATCAAACCGAGATTCATAGATTACTACCCAACTTTGACGAATGCTAGCTCGACCAAATTCCACGAAATCAGGACATCGAAGTAGATGGCCTCGCCAAGTTAGCCGTTGACACCAAAAGTATAACTCCTAGGGATAATGGTGTAGTTCAACTCCTCAGTTCGACATTGAAACACGTCGAGGTAAAATCTATAAATTTAACGTGGGAATGGCGTAATTGTATTGTAAACTATTTTGTAGGAAGACATCCTCCCAAATGACAAAAGGGAAGCCAAAAAGCTGAGAATGCATGTTGCCAAGTATAGTCTCCTTCACAACGACTTGTACAAAAGAAAGTACGGCGGCCCCTTGGAAAAATACTTAGGCCCGAACCAAACCAAATGCGTCCTCGAGGATGTCCACAAAGGTCATTCTGGCAGTCACTCCAGTGATCGAGCACTTGTCATGTGCCTCGTACGGGCGGGGTAGTATTAGCCCACCATGAAAAAATTACGCTCTAAGATTTGTGAAGAAATGCGAGTAGTGTCAAAAATACGCCCCGATAATTCATCAAGATGGCGAGCACCTCCACTCTGTTACTTGTCCATGGCTTTTCATTAAATGAGGAATAAACATCGTGGGATCGCTTCCACCAGGACGAGGTAATGTAAAATTCCTTTTAGTTTTAACTGATTACTTCTCTAAGTGGGTGGAAGTAGGAGCGTCCACCCAAGTTCATAAACAAGAGGTAATCACCTTCATATGAAAAAACACGATCTACCGATTTGGCCTACCTAAAGGGATAGGTTGTGACAACGGGCCCCAATCCACAGGAAGAAAAACTACTGAGTTCTTCGAAAACTGGCAGACTAAAAGGATACTTTCAACTCCTTACAAGAAGAATCCTCAAGTAAGTCTATATTAAACATCATGAAAAAGAAACTCTAAAAGTCCAAGGAACATACAAGAATAATCCTCTAGTAAGTCTATATTAAACATCATGAAAATGAAACTCTAAAAGGCCAAGGACTGTGGCCGGAAGTACTCCCTGAAGTATTATGGGCGGATAGAACTACCGCAAAAGAAGAGCACATGAGAGACACCTTACTCTCTAGTTTACGGAGCCAAAGTAGTTATACCAGTTGAAGTCGTAGAACCCAACCTGAGGTACTCCCTTGAAAGCAACACCAGCAATGACAAGAATATGAGGCAAGATACCGATGAGGTCGAAGAGAGAAGAGACACATGGCATACATAAGGATGGTTGCTCAAAAACAACAAGCGGATAGTACAACAAAAAGGCAAAGGTTCGACTACTCAAGATCGGGGACTACATGCTCAAAGCAAGAACCCAAGCAAACAGGGATCCACGAGAAGGCAAATTGGATCCAACTAGGACGGGCCATATAAAATTATAGGCAAAGCATACAAGTGTTCATTATAATTGGAAACTATGGAAGGGAAGCCCCTGCTAAACAATTAGAATATCAGCCATCTCAAGTACTTCAACTTCTAAAAAATGAGAAGTGCCTTGTGAGTCGTACTCTTTTTCCCCTCATTTGATTTTTGTCCCAATATGTTTTCTCAAGGAGGTTTTTAACGAGGTGACGAGTAGGACACTTCGAATTTGAGTATAGAGAGAAGTCATATTTTTCATTGCCCAACTCCTCAAGATTCTCCAAGTCGAACAATGAAGGGACTAGATATACTGGGACTGGAATTCCATTCAACATTCAAAACTTATAATTTTCTCCAAAAAACTGCCTAAGGGAAAAATGATGTAATCATAGCAATGACATCAAAGTAATGAAAATGCATGTTTATCGAAACTGCTCTCTTAAATAGTACGTTTTACCGAGCTCGAACAACACCTACCAGCTCTCGACCCCGACTTAATGAAAGGTACGTTCGACCAAGCTCGAATAACACATGTTGGACCTCAACCCTAACTTAACAAAAGGTACATTCGACCAAGCTCGAACAACATCTGTTGGCCCTGACGCAATGAAAGGTACGTTCAACCAAACAACACCTATCGACCCTCGACTCTCGACCCTCGACCCTCGACCATGAACTAATGAAAGGAAAGTTCAAGTAATTTGAGAAACTCCTATTAGCCCACAACCACTACCTAATCAAAGGTACGTTCAAATGGCCTGAACGACTCTGATTCAGCCCACGACTACAACTCAAACTTAAATGTACGTTCGACCAGTTCGAACAACACCTATCAACCCTCGGCCACGACTCATTTAAAGGTATGATTCGACCAGCTCGAACAATACCTATCAGCCCTCGGTCACGACTTATTTAAAGGTATTATTCGACCAACTCTAACAATACCTATTGGCCCCCGACAATGACTCGTTTAAAGGTATAATTCAATTAGTTCGAACAAGACTTATCGGACCTCGACCACGATTTAACTTAAAAATATGTTCAACTGACTCGAACAAAGGTCGACACACCCATGACCACTCAACACCACGACTATTGAAACTTAGAAAATAACAACGAAGAAGGGAAGTACAGAAGCAAAACACACGAGTACAGAAGTAAAAAACAAGTACATAAACAAAGGTAAGAAAGGTACGAATAAGACAACAACCAAGTTTGATATTTAGATAAAGAGTCTTTACAAAGGTGCTTGAAGACTCCAACAAAAATATACAAGAAGTGAAACAAAAACTAGTGGCCATCACAACACCGACCACCAACGTCCTCTCCATCCCCGCCTTGACCGTAAGCAGAGTCATACCAAGCACTATCCGCAAGCCGGTCCACACCATATTCCTCATCCTCCTCAGAATCAGGCTGAGGTGTGGCAGGATCATATTCATAGGTGAGCCGGGTCTCACGAGCTTTAACTCGAGCCTCCTCGAAGACCGTCTCAAAAATAGAGCCCGCCTTATTCAAATCACGGATCACGTCCAGTCAGGCTTCAGTGTGGATCCAGTCCTTGTACTGTTCTTAAGGAATATTATGATACTCAGAGGCATTAGAAACAGAAGGCCATGGAAGCAGTTGGTAATTCTCGGCCTCAAGAACTGCGACTCAATCATACAACTCAGAGTTCCCTTTACCCAATTCCCCAGCTCTCTCCTCGAGCCTGGCCTCCTTAGCTTCGGCCGCAGATAGAATATTGTCCCGCTCGGAATGGAGAGCACTGTTTGCCAACTTCAAAACCATTGTCTCCATTTGAGCCACCAATCGAGAGGACTCCTCCTTCTTGAGCATCGTTGCTTCCCGGCGACTTCCCCCCCGAGAGTGTCGATCTCGAGCTGGCATTCGTTCAACTGGCTTCGTAGTTGAACCTACTGATTCTGAAGGTCGCTGCATTGGGCCTCCAAGCCCTTACTCAGATCTAACTCCTCCTTTTTTCTCCTTAACGCTCCCTCGAGAACGATGAATCTCTCCACGACCGCCATCAACTCATCATCTTTCTTTTTCAGCTCTTCTCTTAAGGTAGGCACGTTGTCCTCCTTGGAAAGCCTCTTCTGAAGGTCCCGATACTTCCCATGGTACTCCTCGTACTTATCCTTCAACTTCACATAAATTTCTTTCTTCCTCTTCTCCCTCCGAGCACTCTCAATTTTCAGAATAACAGTCTGCAGATCAAAGGAAGGCAAAAGTTAAAACTTGGAAACAAGTTAAGACGAGGGAAAAAAATGAAAAACAACTACGCTTACCCTGAGAGCAAGGCCAACAATGTTATTCGACAAAGTACTATCGGTCAACTTCTTGAGAGTCTCACGCTTAGCCTCGGAGAAAAAAGGACTAAGAGCGAGAACTACCTCCTCAGTATTTCTCAACAGGTCACGATCCATTGGAATCGTGATGGTCCTTGAGCCCCCTCCATCCTCAACTCGATCTGAGTGAGCCCCTCATGAATCATCCTAAGATCGTCAGGGTCCATGTCGAAACCTAACTCATCGCCCTCGTTGACAAGTGACAACGTCCTTTCCTTTATCCTCGACGGCCAGAGAAGCATCCGCTGCCGACTTGGAAGACGAGGCCTCCTCTTGTACTTCAGGCACGAAGCTATCACCAAACATTCTCTCTACAACCCTATCCTCCTCGGGACGCAAAGACATACCCTTATTAGCCTCTTCCAGTTGCGGGGCCTCGGAGGTCGCCTCAACATCATCTCTAATGTGTATCGTCGCCGTCTCCCGAAGCGTGAATTCATCTCTACTGAATCGACGTCCAAGGGAATCCCCCTCCTACATCCACAACATTCCTTTTATAGGGCCTTAGGTCCCCATCACAGGGAGAGACTTCATCATCTTAGTGAATGAGTGAAAACGAGGGAGGAACGGGCACAACAACTGAGACTGAGGTGGAGGCAGAAGGCGCAGCAGCTAAAACAAGGGGAGGAGGCGGAATTTGTAGCGACCCTTCTCCTGCAAAACGTGGGCACATGCACCATGTTCCTTCTTATAGCCCCCCTGACTGAACCTGGAAAAAAGCGTAAGAATTGAGTGCAACGGCACAAGCTGTTACGAATACGTATCAGCCAGAAGATGGTTACATGTTGAGGGGAGGGATGGTTTGAACTTTTGAAAGAAGCTCGACCAGTCACGAATCCCCACGGCGCAGGGGAGAACCTGCTTAACCTAGTCAGCAAGACGCGCCGCCGAAGGAGGAGAACGACTAGTTGACGAGCGCAAAATCGATGTTAGGCTCGCTAGTCAAAGATAGTATAATATTAAATCGTCTTCACATGGATTGATTTAAATAATGTTCTAATAAATCTTCAGCTTAACACTATTCAGGAAAATAAACCTTTGATTTAAGTTACTACCGACTAATAATAAAAACTAAGATTATTGATTGTAAGAAAATAATGGAAATTTAGTGACTAAGTAGCAACGATTGAATATCAAGATGCGAAGTAAGGGATGTGATCAACTATTATTTGGGGTAACTCCGTGCTAAGTTCTCTTAACTTCTGTTGACTATTTCGATTGCAACAGATGATTAGGCTATCTTAATGATTCAAATTCTTCTTCCGAATGAATGAAAGTTCTGTTAACCAACCTAATGACTAGTCATATGAACATATGCCAAAATACAGTGAATGAATGATCTTTCGAAGAACGTCTCTTGACTATTCTTCCAAATTGGGTCAATTGATAACTCTCCAAGCTCTTTCGATTACCTATGAGAGGCGTAATATCAAACCAAACAAGATAATACAATGCGTATTGCAACAAGACTTCTCTTTCGATTAAATTAAATCACACTTGGCTTTGCCATACAATTAATAACTCATTCAACGAATTCAGGCTACTAACATAAAGTAAACCCCACACAATAGTCAAATCACAATATTCGTCAATAACCCTAAGAAAGATTACTCCATAGTGGAGAAGTTGTTTCTCACAAGAGTATTAGAAGAACAAGAAGACATTACAATTCCCAAAATCAAACAAACTTCCGTATTGAATGAATTGGATGAAGTATTTAGAGTCTCCCTTGTTTCCTTGCCTTCCTCTCTCCAAAAGTTGATTCAAAATCCGAGATACTTGTTTTAAGATGAGCTAGGCCTCATATAGGTCAAAAAGGGCCGCCTCCAAATTTACAAAAAGAGGCTTGGGTAAATTTCTCGAAGATAGACCTGTGCGGCCGCATACCTGGAGGTGTGACCACACTCATGGACGCACACCTCTGGCAGAACACTATGTCACTTGCGCGCTCACCTGCGTGCTGGAGGTTGTTTTCGTGCGTAGTCGCGCACCTGGGTTTTCCTGGTGTTCAACTTTGTTTCTTCCTACTAAGTGCACTATTAGTCCATTGATCCTCTCTGCATCACCTGCACTAAAAGACAACATATTAGACCCAAATCCGACCAAATTTCTATCAAATCAGCCAAAACAAAGACGCAAAGTGGGCATAAATAATAAGTAACTTTAAGCTCATCAGTAGTGGCTGCAGAAGAAGAAGGATTACTCGACCAACTTAGAATAAACAAGGTACATAAAAAAGTAAATGCAAATAACACGTACACTTACGTATATGGTTCCATGCCTCAGGGAATCCATTAATATTGGCCTCAACGACCTCAGTCTTGACAAAGAAGTAGTCGAGCCAGAACTGTCGACTACCCTTATCGTCCATTTCACTACCAAACATTTGCCTTCACAATGTCGAAGGTTCAACATAGTTCCTCTATAGAAGCTAGGTGCGAATAGATGCACCAAGTGCCTCACCGTGACCTCTACCCCGACAAGTTCAGAGAACTTTGACAACATCTTGATGACCTTGTAAACATAACAGGCGAGTTGAGTAGGGCGAAAATTATAGTGGTGGAAAAATTCCTCCACCAGCGGGAGGAGGGGGGTGAGTACCCGATGGTAAACTGGTAGGCATAGAGAGCACAATACCCTGGAGGTGAATGTGCACTTCGTCCTCACCAGCGGGGATTAATCCTATATGGTTAGGAAGGCCAATCTTAGCTTTGAATTTAACCAAGCGCCTAGACGTCATCGACGACTGAAATTTTTCGGTCATCGCATCTAGTGGTCATTGAAAATTGGACCTAGCATCGGGATTACGGGGGATGATCTCCTCCACTGAAGGAAAAGCTTCATCCTCTATGGCGACGACAAAATCTTCTCCCTGATCAGGAAATGCAACGGCCAAGGAACAAAATGGTCCTCTGCACTTACATCAAATGGAAGGTTTGACATGGCTATGGAAACTAAGAAAATGGAGAGAATAAAATTGGAAATCCAGTGATCTGTAATGAAGCAAAAGAAGGAAGTCCAAAGGAGAAGTGTAGAGGGTGTAAAATTTGAATTATGATTAAGTCACCCCTTTTTATAAAGAATAGGGCACCGAACCCGAAATGGTTTATCATAATTGGTACCGAACCCGAAATGGTTCGTCATAATTAGCGCCATAATCAAAATATTTCGTCATAATTGGCACTAGAATCGAAATGGCAGAGCCAATCAAGGGACGCGCATCGATGCAACACGTTAGGAATCAACATCATCATGACGAATGACTTCACGCCGTCACTTCTTTTTCTTGAACCAAATGGTTCCAGTAAATCACCCAAGAAATTAGGAGTAGCCACGTCGCCTATTTGTCACAATGACCACGATCGTTGTTATCCGCTCATTGAACTCGACCACGAAGACGACCTCAACAAGCGGAGGGACTAACTGTATGGGCTAAAAATTATCACAACTATATGTGAGCCTAATCGGCATTAATGAAGCTTTCGAAGGCTGCCACATGTCATCAAGCTGGTCTTAACAGAAGATGGAGGTGAGGACGAGGACCTAACAGAGGACGAAGGCGAGCACCCCCTTTAACATAACAGTAATGACTAGTTTAGAAATAACTCCTTATAGAGAATATTCCTCCCTTCTGTACTATTAGGGTTTTGTGGCTCACGTACTCTTATAAATAGAAAGATATGTAGTTACGGAGGGGATTGGAGACTCATTGTAGAAAACATAATACATCTACATTCTGTGAAGATTCTCACTTTATCATTGACATACATAATATACATTTTTCTTAGGATCTTTATTTATGTTTTCTCCCACAATCCGAGGAGGATCCAAATATTTAGAGGCTTATCACCACCTATCTTTGTCTGAAGGAATATCAAAGACCATCCTTTTCGAATGAATCACACGCATTTATTTACATCAATGCCATTCATTATTATGTATTGCCATTTAATGCTACCTTTTTTTGTTCTTAGATAATTGCATATTGTATTATTGTTGCTATTTATTGCTACTGAAATAATATCTATGACATCTTGCTATAAAATCGGTTAATCAATCTTTTGAATATTAATATTGACTAAGATTAACTCTATTTTATTAAAAAATTTAATTGTTTAAACTTAGAGCTAAATTTTAGGTAAAACAACAACCATCCAAACAAGTTGTTAATCTTTTAATTGCACTTGATTATTGTTTCCTTGACAAAATTTCTTTCAATCTTGAGAGTAACCATTATTCGTCTCTAAAAAGTGTTGGAGATGAACTTGACCCGAAATATTCGGGCTGTAACGTCATTTCCCTCCATGTTAAACCCCTTTCTCTCTTCACTCTTACAAGTTACAACCAAAACCAGAGCCTTATCCCCTCATTCTCTCTCTCCTTTCCCCCAATGCACTTCCACTTTTCCTTAGTATAATATTTTTCAAATTTCACCTCCAATGGCTGGCATTTCCATATACTACTTACCTTTCAATTCCAAACTCACTCTCCCAATTCCCCGCCCATCAATTTCTCGGTCAGTTAAAGCGTCGGTATCGTCGCAGCCGCGGAAAACCAGAAGACGAAAACAGACACAGCAGCAGCAACATCAGCTGAAGACGGCGGAAAATGACGGTTCTATGGCATCCGGAACTGAAAAAGTGTTACGACTTGTTTTTATGGAGGAATTGATGGAACGCGCTCGAAATGCTGATTCTAAAGGTGTATCTCAAGTGATTTATGATATGATTGCTGCTGGTCTCTCCCCTGGACCTCGTTCTTTCCATGGATTCGTTGTTTCTCATGTCCTTAACCGCGACAATGATGGCGCTGTAACTCCCTTTTCTATAAGCTTTTCTTTTTCTTTTCTGTTTTCATTGCTTGAGGATATGTTTTATTTGATTCATACTCCATCCATCCCATTATATGTGTCATTGAATAGACATTTTGAGTTTAAGAAAGAATTTAAAGTTAAAATGTTTCTTAACATAGAAATGTTATTAGCCTCTTGATAGTTTCAAGATAGACAAGCTCGCACTGGCATATGATCATGTTTTACTTGGTTTCCCTTTTCTTCTGCTTTTTTCCAATTAGTCGGTATGTCTTCACCCCATGTCTGATTTATTATTTAAGCTTGATTGTCATCTTTGTCTAGGAATTAAGCCCCCCTTTTTATGGTATGTCCTCTAACCGTGAACTCTTCTGCAAGTAAATTTGGTGTCTGTTGCTTGTACGAGCTGCTTGTGTATTAACTATTTTATGCCAACTGTATTTCATGAAAGCCAATATTGCTGAATCTGGCCATACAAATTTTAGTGACATAAGAAAATGAATTCGGACACCCTAAATGATTGGGTAAACCATGGGATTGAACTCATCTGATATCAAGCAATGACAGATGCATGCTCTTAGAAGGGAGTTGAGTGAAGGTCTTCGGCCTCTACATGAAACATTTTTGGCATTGGTTCGTTTGTTTGGTGCCAAGGGTCTTGCTACGAGAGGCTTAGAAATTCTTGCAGCAATGGAGAAACTGAAATATGACATTCGCCAAGCTTGGCTGGTTCTTGTTGGTATTGTGAAAACAAGCTCCTAGTTTGATTTGTGCTTTAATTTGATATTATATTCTCCATAAGACTATTCTCTTGTTGAGTTTTAAGTTTGTCTTTTCCTTGGAGCAGAGGAGCTTGTACGGAGTAATCATCTAGAAGATGCCAACAAAGTGTTTCTCAAGGGTGCTGAGGGTGGACTCAGAGCAACTGATGAGATCTATGATCTCCTAATAGAACAAGATTGTAAAGTAGGAGATCACTCAAATGCCTTAACTATTGCCTATGAAATGGAGGCTGCTGGTAGAATGGCCACTACCTTCCATTTCAATTGTCTTTTGAGCGTACAGGTACTTCAGTATATCTATGATTTTTGTCGGATAAGAAGCTTATATTTCAACATATTGAAAAAAGAACCTACTAGAAATGTTATTGAGGAGAATTTTCATTAATTGCAAAAAAAGGCTGAAGCATCTCTAAGATGTAACTTTTCTATTTCTTTTTTATGATGATAAAATCCTATAGCAACACATTCTGTATTTTTGCGATCTTTTATATAAATTTAAGTTGCAAAGCATATTCTGAGGTTAGTCGAGCTTGAAGCTTAAAGAAGAGTATGGATTCTGGAGATTGATGGTCATATATAATTGCTTTTGATTCTGTCATTACCAGAGAAATATACTATAGTGCACATATTCATGTCATAGCAGCCATATCAAAATGTAGTTTTGCCGGCTTTCTCGTGGCTGGTAAAACTTCAACTGGATGGGATCTTTAAGAAGTTGCAGAATGTGTAGTATATGTGGAATCTCTAGGTTTATATATTTGAGTTAAGCAAGTTAATGGGGGTGATTTGCATAAGTTAGCTGGCAATTTTTTACGACCTACGTTCTCCTTCTTGTTTCAAGATTAGTGGAGCTTCTTTCTATTGTGTTGTTTCTATTTAGATGATCTTTAAATTTTTCATCATTTTTACAACCTATTGAAAGAATTTTAAAACAAAAAAGAGGTAAACCAGTCACATAGGAAGTCGTTGATTAATTTTAGTTACAGGAATAGTGGACTTGTTAAACTATTAGGTTTCTCTAATTCTTTTCTTGCCAGGCTACCTGTGGGATACCTGAAATTGCTTTTGCGACATTTGAGAACATGGAATATGGTGAAGGTCTGTAGCTTCTTTCCCTTGTCAAGCTTGTGGTTGACCCACTTTGATTCCTCCATTTGTGGTTGAGCTAAATCCTCTCGGTATTTTCTTGGGTTGTGAAATTGGCCAGAAAGTATGGCTTATTTGTCATATTTAGGATCAAGAAGTGCATAAATGTTCTTAGCATACATCTGAAGTTTCGTAACCTTAACTCATGCAAAGATTTTCATTCCACGTGACTAAAAGGAGGTCACTTTGAATTGGAGATTGAGTAATAGTACCTTTGTTCTTTCTGAACGGAGTATATAGCAATGGACTGGTGGATTGGCTAGTTTTGGGTTGTAAACAAGAAACATATAACTAGGGATAGAAGATTGGGTGTCGTTCCTAGAAAATCATATGTTTTTGTAAGATTTTCTATTTTTTGGTATTCTTCTTGTATACGGGCCTTTTTTGCCCTTCATTAATAAATTTTTACTTTATCAAAAGAAAACATTGGCTAGGGAAGAGTCTTCTAGTTGTTAAAGTGGATATTTTGACTACTGAACTCCTTGACTTCTCTCTTGTTGGGTATAATAAGGTCTCGTTTGGTAGTGCAGTATAGTTCGGAAAAGTATTTCTTCGACTAGTGCTTCCATAGAAGTACTTTTTAAAGTTTAAAATTAAGCACTTCATTCAATACTTGGTATGGTTATTTTATAAATTACTTCCATTGTCTCGTATATGAAATTATAATCAAATAAAAATTCCACTCTTTGGATTTGGCGGCGCAGAAACTGTCTTGCTGCCTATAATTTTAAGATTAAAAGTGACTTGCAAAAGTTCAGTTTGACCAAAAAATCTACAAACTAGAAATGCTATTTAAACAATTGCAAAGCACAATAAAAATGCATTTCATGCTAAAACACTTATTAGCTTGAGAACAAATGCGACAAGTAGTGTTGACGTTTTATAGGTTAAATGAGGTACAATATCAAGTTTTCTGCCATATGGATGAAGTATATTCTAAATGATGCCAGATGAAGTTAGGTTACCAAAGGCATTTATGAAGACTTTCACCACCACAAGCATGATAAATTTTTGAAGTAGTATTGTTCTGGACTTCTGGTTTTAAGAATGGTGGGAAAGCTGAATTAAAAAAATGGCAGGAAAGCTGATATGAAAAATATAGTGCTTCACCTAAAAGAAGCTATTTTTCATTCTCACATCGACGAGCAAGCCAGATCTATTGTCTCTGAGCCGAGGATCTCCCGGAAACAGCCTCTCTACCCCCTCCGGGGTAGGGGTAGGGTCTGCGTACACTCTACCCTTCCCAGACCCCACTAGTGGGATTCTACTGGGTTATTGTTGTTGTTGTTCTACATCTTAGATACTTGGTAGACAAAACATCCTTGCTGTTTAATTCCTTTGTTTATTGATGGATACCTGGTCAAAGTACTTATGTTTTATTTCAAGAAACATCACATATTGAAGTAGGGTATCAAATGGTCGCAGTAGCTACTTGCTCTTGTCCATCCCTGATTATTGAATTTGATGTGATGTGTTGAATGGTAATGTTGCATCCCGACCCTCGATCCCAATTTAATTAGAGTCAACTATATGAATTCTATATATCTAGTTTGCTCTATGAGGTGCATTTCTCTCAATACTAAATTAGACAAATTAGGGGTTCTCTAAATTTCAAACGATCGCACTTATAACTACATGGATAACTAGTTTAAGATTGTACTGTACGTATTTCAATATTGTTTTCTTATATGTGATTTTATATCTACCTTGTTCCTTTTTAACATCTTATGGACCAGCATTGATAGAAACTTTCAGACTACTTTCTCTCATTTTATTTTCTATATCTGCTACTCGTGCCCTTTGCCGGATTTGATCTCAATCTTTTATGATTGCACATCTTTTTAACATCTATATTTCTATGTCATTCATCTTATGTATATTGTGGACCTTTGAGGTTCAAGATTCCCTCTCATATAGCATTCAGCGGTCTCAAAGGGTCAACATACACTTCCATATAACATTTGCAGGTCAAATAGTTCTATAGAACCTATTACGCATTTTTATATCACGTAACTTCATTAGCATCCCTCAAATTCATCCATCCTATATTACTTTTGTGTTACATCTTCATTTTTCATTCCATTCTCCTATAAGACTGATCTTAAATATCTAAACTGTCTTCATGTTGGCACCACAATCCCGTCTATTCTTACTTTACTTTCATACATTCTATGGGGTTGAACTTACATTGCCTATATTTGGTCTTACTTCTGCTTATCCTAAAATCATTATGTACTTCTCCATAGTTTCACTTTTTGGTCAACTAAGTCACTAATTCCATCAATTACATAATATTATTTGCAAGTAGCATGCCCCATGAAATCTCGTCATGTTTATTATTGGTTAGCGTATCTTTAAATAGGTATCCTCTGCATGTCTTCCTATATACTGTTGTGATTATGCATGCTATCTTTGAGCCGAGGGTCTATGAGAAACAACCTCTCTACCTGCACAAGGTAGGGGTAAGGCTGTGCTACTCACTACCCTACCCAGACCCCACTTGATTATACTTGGTATGTGTTGTTGTTGTTATCTTGAAATAGATATCCAAGGCTGATGCCCAGTGTAAATCACAGTTTTTTTAAACAAAGAACCTCTATATCTCCAGCTGTTTTCACTCTTGTGACCACTCAGAGATATATGGAAACAAAAGGATTAGTTTGGTGGCAATTCATATCTTTTCAGCAGATTACCCTATTCTCGATCACATGAAATATATCTCTTAACTCCCATTAGAATGTGAAACCCACTCAAACCTTTAATTTCCTTGTCAAACCGAGCAATCAAAGTGGATAAAGGGAGCAAAGCAACATGTGATTTAGTTATTGTAACTCTAATTCGTATGTAGTGATGGATTGATTCATGTTACAAAATTACTTCTTTTATTTTTAAGCTCCTTGTGATGCTTCTTTTTTTTTAGAGCCGAATTGTTACAGTTCTCACATGTCGTATACCTTACTCTAAATTATGTTCTAAATTCTTATTATGCTCCATTTATTTGTCATGCATCTGCTTTTGAAGCACTTAAATCCAGATACTGTTTTAAAATTTCAAATGCTTTTCTTGTTCATAAAAAACTAGAAGCCAAGTTGCTATTGCATCAATTTTGTTATGCTGGAAAAATTTCTTTGTTGGTTTTGTTGTCTTCTGGGTAGTATTATTACTCGCGGAATGATAACTGATAACAGCCAATATTTTGTTAAACGAATAAGCTGATCATTAACTTTGTTTGGCAGATCATATGAAACCTGATACCGAGACATATAATTGGGTTATCCAAGCATATACAAGGGCTGAGTCCTATGATAGGTGAGTTCTGAATCATATGTAATTTTATTTTCCCAAACATGCTATCAATTTTAGCTGAAACCTGAAGTGATTCAAGCTGTCGAATTAAGTATATACATACCTCCTGATGATCTGGGTTTATGTTTCAATAGCTAAAGAGCTTGATTGATTTTTCAACTTCTGTCCAAACTTACTCATAAACATGTCGTTAACAGGCATATAGCAGTTACCATTGTTTGAGTGCCTTGGAATCTGCCGATAACTGTTAGCTAAATTGACTATAATCTTGGAGTTATGTTAGGGGTGTTAAATGAATCTGCCAATAACTGTCAGCTAAACTGACTATAATCTTGGAGTTATAATTAGGAGTGTCAAATGAATGGGTGGGATCAAGATTGGACAGGTTAAACAGAAGGCAATGGCATAGTTTAAACCATTTGATGTTTGTTCATAGCAGTGTAAGTTGGATCAAATCAATTTTGTGTAGTGGGTAATTACCCAACTTATCCAACTCAAGGCCACTTCTCAAAATAATTTCTTGTTGCAGCTGGGACAAAAAATTTCCCTGTCCACTAATTTCATTTTTTTTAATAGTTTTTTTAGAGAGTTGAGTAACTTATTGAGTCCTATTGGCTAAACCTTAGAATAGCGGGTCGAAAATCAACTATTTGGTTATACTCTTTTCCAATTTTAGCCCAAAACTTTGATGGCTCAATTCATGCACAATCTATTATGATCTGTCCTTCATTTATTAATCACCGACCTGTCAAACTTCAGACGGGTTACATAAATTTTGGCTAATGACACTCTTAGTCATAGTTTGGAACTCTATTGCTCCCTTTGTTTTATTTTGTGTCTTAGTTTGACTGGACATGCAGTTTAAGAATGCAAAGAAGACTTTTGAATCTTGTGTTCTTAAACTAAATGTGTATAACATACCAAATACCCTTTGAATCTTGTGGTCTCAAACATTGCCATGTCATTCCAATAAGGGAGTGCCATTAAGGGTATTATTGGAATGTTGGAATAAAGAAAGTACTAAATATAGAAATGTGACATTCTTTTTGAAATAAACTATAAAGGAAAGTTAAGACATATAAATTGAAACGGAGGATAGCATGTCTCTTAAGTTTGTGACTTTATCTGTGCATTGGCTTCAGTAGTCCACAGTTGATTGAAGTGTTGTGCACCTTTCTGATAAGTCTTTCATGTGAATTATGGTTGAGAAAGCTAAAAATTTATTATCTTCTTTGTACTAATCATACAATCTTTACCGAAGTTTTTTGTCTGAATGTTAGAGTGCAGGATGTTGCTGAGCTACTAGGGATGATGGTTGAGGACCATAGACGTGTGCAACCTAACGTGAGAACCTATGCGTACGGAACTTTCTTTTTATTCTATCTTCAATAAGTTTTCTATAGCATAGACATTTCTCTGTGTTTAGAAAGTAATATTTAGATTATTCACCTCGAAATGTCTCAATTTCCCTGCTGCGGCAAGGCTATGGTATGAGCCAATATGACTGGGTCACATTTCTTGATAACTTTTTTCTCCAGCTTGTCCCTCTTTCAGGACTAGCCCAAAGTTTGATCCAGGGGAATCAGTTTTACTGATAACTTGGTGCAGCTTTTCTAATTAAGAATATATACTTTCTTCTTGGAAATTCTCTTTAATTGGGTGGAAATTTATTCTCTGAGCCTTCTTGTCAACAAAGTTTTATTCCTAAGGTATGATTCTGGAGAAATTGAAAATAAATAGCATGAGCCTTTTAAGCAAGGAGTAGTGCTTTGTTCTTTCTCTGTACTCTGTTTAGTTGTTTCTAGAGTTCACAGCCAACCTTTTTGGTTAGCCAACTGCAGGGGTGGAAGCAAGGACGAGGCATTGTATTAATTAGTTTTTTGTTATGCACCCACACAGTCTTGTGTAAAAGTTGTCTTTTTTTTTTCTCTCCAAAAAGTGATTCATGTGATGACTCTTCATGTACCTTTTTCAGTTTGTTGGTTGAATGCTTTACCAAGTATTGTGTGGTACGTGAAGCTATCAGACATTTCCGTGGTCTAAAGAACTTTGAAGGTGGAACACAAGTGCTTTACAATGATGGAAAGTACGGGGACCCACTTTCATTGTATCTTCGTGCTCTATGTAGGGAAGGTATGCATATATAAATACCAAGGGCATTTCGAACTTGCTATTTTTAGGATATAGTGGCTCTTGCCTGCCACAAAAAGAGAACAGTTCTCTCTGGTACTTCTTTGATTGATTAGTTATTCGCCTCATGTCACCTATTACATGGCTTTGTTTTGAAGGATGGAGGTTATAACTTATAATGCTACTAAAATATACTGATCCTTCTATATTGGAAACTGAAATGACTAGCTAACTTATACTATCGTGGAACAAAACCATTAGACAGTAGAGATAATAAAAATCAGCTAGAATTAACTTCCCCGAAGGAAAGAAAAACATGTTACGAATATGCATTCCTGATTTTCTTTTGTTTTTTTTGGGGGGGGGGGGGGGGTGTCGAGGGGCAGATTCGTTCAAAAGCTCCGGTATTCACCACTGTTATTTTACAATCGAAGCAAAAGGGGAAAATTGATACAGAATAGAGAAAACAAGAAAGAAAGATATATGCTTTCTGATAATAGCTTTGTGATGTATATTTTCTTATATGTAAGTTTAGTCCTTTCTTTTATGGGATGATTTGAGTTTATACGAATTCTGAAAGTGAAGTTAATATCTTATATATATATATATATATATATATATATATATATATATATCTATTTCATGAGAAGCGAGAAGCGAGAAGCGAGAAGCGAAGCGCTCGCTTTTTTGAAGTGAAGCGGAATTTAAAAAAAAAATTTAAAATAAGTAGTGCATAGACAAAACATGTAATTGTAAGCAAATGTTCAATACTTCAATTTAAAAAACTAAAGAGTAGCATCAATTAAAGCACAAAATGAGCATCCTATTCTTCTACAAGATTGTCAAATTCTTGTATTCCACTATCATTATTAAATTGCTCGTCATCTTCTTCAACTTCTTCTTCTTCTTCATCAACTAGGGACAAAGTAGCTGTTTCTTTTCCCTTCCTCTGTGAACTTGAAGTTGAGGTACTCCCCCTCAAACCATAAAACCTCTCCCCAATTCCACGCGCCTCCGCAACATCACCCCAAGTGAAATCAGAAGTATCCTCAAATACTTCTTCATCTGCATGTTCTTCCGGGACTCCAGTTAGCCATTCATTAGCATCATCAATGTTGTCCAAACTAATTGGATCAATTACATTGCGAGCGTTGTAACGACGCCTCAATGTTCTATTGTACTTAATGAAGACTAGATCATTGAGACGCTTCAAGGTTAGTTTGTTCCTCTTTTTGGTTTGAATCTGCAAATAATAAGTAATTAGTAAGATTAGGACAATTGAGATATAATTTAATTATCTTAATATACTAAATCTTTCTTCTTAGTTCTTACATGCTCAAACATGCTTCAATTCCTTTCACACCCGGATGAACTACATGTTAGACTTAGAACCTTGATGGCAAACTTTTGTAAATCTGGAGTGGAATGACCATATTCCTTCCACCATTCAACTGTAAAAGTAGAACAAATTTTCAAAACATAATATTGATAAAGAAATAGCTTATTAACTATAAAACGACATATAAGCACTCGCTCACCTGGTGACTTTGTCTTTCTTTGTCT
>ML399119.1:54336-138310 GCA_005239525.1 Nicotiana knightiana | reverse complement strand
AGTGTATAGTGGCAGTCAAGTTACAATCCCCCTGTATTTCTTTAGCTTTCATTGTAATGTAATATAAGACTGGACTATACGCTTAATTTCAATTTTATTCATATTCCTGAAATCTCGAGTTTACATTTTGTCTGTTCTGCAATGATATTAGACAGGAGAACGTATGAAAAATCTGTATAAACACCCCGTTTGGATTTTGGAAAAAATGGTTATTTCAAATTCAGTAGAGTTTCAACATGAATAGAATCAGTAGATTATCTTCATCTTATCTTGTGTCTCATAAATTTGCAAAAAATCAATGTATACATATGCGTGAACTCTAATACTTTAGATGCACGAGATTAGGTTGTTTAGAATTGGTAAGGATTACTGTTTCAAAATTAATAAAACTGCCTGTGGTATGGTCTGTGCTAGAAATCATAAAATTCTGGAAAGAATAGAGTGATTCCAGCTTGCCCATTCGTATCGNATAAATTTGCAAAAAATCAATGTATACATATGCGTGAACTCTAATACTTTAGATGCATGAGATTGGGTTGTTTAGAATTGGTAAGGATTACTGTTTCAAAATTAATAAAACCGCATGTGGTATGGTCTGTGTTAGAAATCATAAAATTCTGGAAAGAATAGAGTGATTCCAGCTTGCCCATTCGTATCAGACTTAACAAGTAACATATTTAGATATCTGAATTTCATAAGTGTATATATCTGAACGAACAAGGGATGTTCTGATTCCCACGTTTGCCATCATGGGCTAAAAACAAATTCTTTTCAGAACTAGTAGTCCTATCACAAGGAGAGCTGACTTAGGATGGCCTAATGTGATAAAACGGGGCTAGATGAGGCCATAGCCCATAAGATGTTCTCTTAGAGCAATGAATATCGTTTTAGGAGATCTTCTAGGTAGAATGAATACCTTTAGTTCGAAATTTTGATAAAAAATCAAATATTATACCAAAGATACCTAACCAACACTCGGGAGCGACAACTCATGTCCCCGTCTTCAACTTCAAGTTATAATAAAAATCACATGTTGTAATTACGGGTGCATTTCATGTGGCGTAATTATAATGTGTCTAAAAATAACAAGTGCACACCATCGTGACTTGTTTTCAAGATAAGTTCATAAATATTAAAAGCGGCTGAAAAGTGAAAAAGGCTAAAAGCACAATAGGCAAAAAATATGTAAATAATCATAGGCCAAATAATAATAGTTAAGAGACCGTGCTAGAACCACGGAATTCGGGAGTGCCTAACACCTTCTCCCGGGTTAACAGAATTCCTTACTCGGATTTCTGTTCGCAGACATTTTAAACAGAGTCAAAATTTCCTCGGTTTGAGATTTCAATAAATAAATGGTGTCCCGGAACACCGTAAAAAATCCAGGTGGTGACTCTGAAACTAATAAATAAATCCCAAATCCGCATAATGTCACTTAAATTGGAAAAAACTCTTGTATCCAACCCTGTGTCGGAAAAAGGAGGTGTGACACCTCCCTAGTAGACTCATGACCTCTTTCTTGATTTTGGGAGGTGGTAAATTCCGAATAGACTTTATCTTTGTCGGATCTAACTCAATACCCCTATGACTGACTATAAACCCCAGAATTTTCCCACATGTAACTCATGCGCATTTAGCTGGGTTTTATTTCAAATCATACCTACGCAGTGACCTCGGCCAAACCCACACCACAATTAGGTAGTGAGGCGGTCGATGCAATAATAAACGCAACGTAGGTTGGGATCGAATCCACAAGGAGTTAGAATATGGATTAGGTGTATATCTAGTTTGAATGTATGGTTTGCCGTAAATTTCTCTTCCACATTCTTGATTGTTGTTCTACTTCTACTTTGTTCAATTGCTTGCAATTATAAAACTAAGAGACAATATTTTTAGTTTTGTTGTTTTTCAAATGATAAAAGGATCTAGGGTCATGACTTCCACCTAGGTGGTTACCTAATAGGTTGTAAACTCTAGGGTGAGTTTGATTGGTCGGGGTTGTAATATAGAAATCACACTCGAATACTCACCCTATACCTCTCGATAGTTTGAGTGATTTTGCCCAATTTGTCTTTCTCAAGTCCAAATGGGTATTGCACAAAACAAGTAATAAATGCTCAACTCGGGTCTTACTATCTCTAGATTCAACCCTTTAATTGAGGCTATCAATTTCTTAAGTTCACTCCAATTTCTTGTTAGCCAAGTTTTCCTAGACTTAGTCTCTCTTTGTCAAGTAGAGACTAAGTTAATTGCGCATGAGTCAATGTTTGCAACCATTAGTTCTTGAGTTCAAGCAAGAACTAGGTTAAATATCACTATCAATCACAAACAAGCCCTAAATCAAACACCCATTAAGTAACCACACTAGGGATGGGTCACAACTCTAGCTAGAAATTTAGCTACTCATGAAAGATGCAGAAACTAAAGAAGAAATAAAGTTAGAATCCATAATAATTAATTAGGGGAAGAAAATCTAATGTTTGGAGATAAATCTTGTACAAAATTACTTAAATCAGTAAAGAAAAACGGCTCAGGTGCTATTCCAAAACAAAATTTAACCTAAAAATGACAAAAAGTCCTATTTATACTAAGCTAAAAATATCTGACAAAAATGCTCATGTGGAGGTTGTGCGGTCACATAATTCTAAGTGCGATCTGCATTCTGAGCTTGACTGGTAAGCTGGGCCTTATGCGGTCGCGTAAAAGTGAGATGCGGTCGCACTTCCTCTAGTTCTGCGGACCGCACATTTCTGAGTGCGGCCGCACACTTGACTTGGGTTGGGACTTAGACCTGCTTTTGTGGACCGCACATTTGTGAGTGCGGCCGCACACTGGCTCTGCGTCCGCACAATAATTGTGCATTCCACACATCTTTACTTCAAGGCTCTCTGATTCTCTTCTCTTGTGGTCCGCAGATTAATGAGTGCGGCCACACTTTGGCTCTTGCGGCCGCACAATAATGGTTCGGTTTGTATACCTTCAATTGCCCATAATTCTACTTCTCTAAATCTCTTTTCTGCGGCCACATCAAATTTATATGGTCCGCATACTCTGAAGCTGATTTTGGTAGGGTTCCTTTGTTGTTTGCAGCCGCACACAGTATTTTGCGGTTCGCACTGTAAGCAATTTTGCCCTGTTTTGGTCCTTGTCCAATTTTGACTCCTTTTTGAGTAGATTTTCACTTCTTTGGCTCGTTTCCCAATATTCCTGCAAGAAAACTCATTTCATTAGTTCTTGGGGATACCTTTAAGCATTTTCGAGCTAAAACACAAGTAAAAGAGAGCAAATAAGCGGTCAAAATCCCTACTTATCAACTCCCCAAAACTTAAGCTTTTGCTTGTCTTCAAGCAATTAAGGCAACTCCCACCTCCATTAGAAAATGGATATTTCAGCTGGCTTAAGTTGAGTTAAAACACAAATCAATTGGGACCAATAATTACCCATACTCTCATGAGTCATTAACAAGCCTATGATTTGAAAATAGAAGCACAAATGGCTCTAATGTGACACTTGAGAATCAAGGGTTGACTTTGTTCATCAAGGAAGCTCGCACTTTCATGCAAGTCGCTGTGGATCCCAAACTCCTCCTCCTATACTTTCAGGAAGCTCATCTAACTCACGAATGAAGAATTCAAAACAACGACTCGAGGAAGACACACTCATCACTCTCAAAAGAATGTCACATGCCCGACTCTAAGTACCATATGCTTGTCCCTCATGTAGATCACCACTAATGTAGGCTTGCTCGTCTTGAAATCACATAGGTCTTTTTCGGCATGTAATGAAGGCTTTTGGATTAAGGAGGGTAATATCGGATTGGAATCAGTTCATCTTTCCTTTAGCACTTCATATTCTCTTGTTGGCTCATACCTTGCCGACTCTTTGAGTCATTTTCTTTTCCCTTAGGGGGGATTAGAGAGACTTGTCATCACTCTTTCTTTGTCATGCTATTCACAATCTCCTTCTTTGCTTTCTCCATGCTTTGCACTTTTTCTTTCTTTTGCATATTTTCAACCCTTTTACATTATTCACTTTCTTTTTGTGTTTTTTCTTTGTTCTTCCTTTCTTTTTCTTTGCCTTTTTCTCTTTTTCATTTATTTGTCTTTTTGTGCCTTAAAACCATCTATAAACTCCTCGTCTCTCCCCCAAACTTATATTTTTTCCATTTCAATTACATGAGTGCTAAAGAAAAGTCGAGTGCCAAGAGAGAGTCACTATAAAACGGTTAAAGACTTGTAATATGGTTATTGAATAGAAAGGCTTTAGGCTCAAAAGGGTTTACTAAGGATGATATCATTGGTGGTCCATGGAAGGTTTCAAAACGGGCCAAGGAGGGCGTACAATCACTTCTCAAGCCAAGCTAACTTATAATTTCGCCTAGAAGAAAATTCGGGGCAAGTTCTAGACCATTCGCATGGGTAATTTGACTTGTAACAAAACATCTCCCCTATCACACAGCCGGATTGTTAAAGAGAAAGGAGTCGAAGGCTCACAACAACCATATTCAAGATTAAAAATCGCTAATGGTTCAAATAAACCAACCGATGGTTGTCTAACTCAACAAAAGATTCACAAGGTCACTAACTAGAGCTATTTCTTTACAAGAAACTTGTTTCTAACCATAAGCGAATAGTTAAGTGTGTTGGTACCAAGTGAAACATGCTTGAGACCTTTTTATCATTACTACTATTTTTGCCTACACAAGAAAAAAAAACAGATTCATTCCCTTAAGAAGGTTGTCACGCCATCCACTGTTGGGAAGAGCCACCCGGTTCACATAAAATCCACCCTTGGAAAGAACGGTGGCATTAAGAAAACCAAAGGCTTATTGATCACTCAAACATAAAAAGAATCTAGAAAATCCAAAAGAAACTACTAAAGTAATTAAGAAGTTATACTACTAAGTAAGACAAACTAAAGAAGCTATGAAATAAACTACGAAAAGTAAGATAAAAGAATATACAAACCGAAGTAAAATGAATATATACATAAGGGAAACTAAATATATACATCAAACAAAAGGGAAGAATATATACATACCAAAGAGAAAATAAAGATAAAAGAATAAATAGTATAAGAGTTATTACAAGCCAAAATCAATGTCAATCAATCAAAATAGACCACCCCCAAATGAAAAATAAGCATTGTCCCTAATACTTAACAAAAATAAAAACAGTGAAGGGAAGAGAGTAAAGAGAACTCCCTAAGTGGTCTCATATACATGGCATCTCCAACACCCAGTCTACATGGGATCCTCAGCGCCCATAGTCTCTTCTAGTTGTATCTCATCATCACCTGGCTGAGGGACAATAGGGTTGCTGAGCATCTGGATAATCTCCTCAGTGGTGTGCGCAGTAGCATCCGGCACCTCAGACTGGCCGGCTACTGCTTCAGATGCCTCTAGTGTTGCCTGTGCTGCTAGGGCTGCTGCCTCCAAAAGTAGGTCCAATGGTAGATCTCCGGTAGATGCAATCTTGGCAACCTCTTATCTCAACTTCTCCACTGACTTCTTCGACGCCTGAGACTTACACATCTTCTTTGTTTGATTCCCCAACTCCTCAATTACCTCCCTATGTGACACCAGAGTCTCCATAACGGTCTTCTAGTTGTCCATAATCTTCTTCAAAGTTTCCTCCACTGACGGAGGTACCTGTGGGCTGCTGGGGCAGAGGACTGTGTTGCAACAGTACTGGATATGTCAGACAGCTTTGAAGTAGTTGCCTGCATCTAGTTGTTGAGACTCGCCAATGTCTGGGAGACTCGCAGTGTAGTTTTTGGATAAGTGGATGAAGCTAGTACTGATAATGGAGCTGATGGTCTAGACGAAGAAGGTGGTGGCATGGCTGTTGTAGAAGGCATGACAGTTGTGGAAAGCTCAGCAGATGAATCAGTAACTAGTATCCTTGGCTCCTCAGGCTGGTCAGTGGAAGTAGTTGCCTTACCCTTGAACTTTGGGTTGTCAGCATCCTGAAGGTGGTACCATGAGAAAGGTTTCTTAGCCTTTACTTTTGTATCATACTGCCTCCACCCTTTGATCATTGAAGTACTCAGTGAGGAAGTTCGGGTATCGATATGATCTCTCATCCTTCTGGACGGCTAAGGCAATGTTGGTGGACATGATGGCCACCACATTTATTGGATACCCATCCATAATCGAAGCCACCAGGACTGCTCGGGGAAGGGGCAGGTTGTTCTCATTCAAGCGTGGATCAATGCGGTTGCATACAAATGTCTGCCACCCTTTTTCTTCAAAATTAGGGAGGCCCGGATTATGGGGACCCCTGTTGTGAGCCACAGAGGTGGTGGTCCTCGAGCTGCCAGAATTTTTGCTAACCACGGTCGAGCTGCATCACCCAAAACAAGCTTTTCCAAGTATTGGACGACTTCCACTTCTTCAAATCCCACATATTTGTTCAAAGTACAGGGGTCAAATAGTATTTTTAAGTTTTCGCACTTTTGTTACCTTGGTACTCTTCTTCATGTGAGCCACATTGGCATAAAATTCTTTAACCAAGTGCTCATTTGCGTCGAGGACATCTTGGGTGAACCATTTCCATCCCTTTCGCTCCTGGAACTGTCTGAGGACATTTGGATTGTGAATGTCCAAGTCCTTCATAACAAACTGTCGCTCAAGTGTGAGTGATCTCTGGGACCACCATTCTCTGAACCTATTGAAGGCTGTCAGGCTGACAAATTTGTCTTCCCACATCTCTCTTCTCCTTGACCTTTCAAAGAAACCCACTCGAGTGTCACCTCCTCTCCCATCATCTGGGACATCATCATCACCAATTTTTACCCTACTCTCACTTATGCGGACCGTACAAAAATGTGTGCGGCCGCACAATTTAAAATTTACGAGCACCTTTCCTCATTTCATGCAATTTTCTCACAGATAAACCAAGATTTGAGAAATTAAATATGATTAGATATTTACCCAGGCCCCAATTATTATTTTAGATACTACCCACATGATTCTAGGCCAAAATGACTATCTATTGACATTGTCAGGCATGAATATAACCCTAGATTAAAAAAAACAAAATTAAGAAAAAATGAAAAATCTAAAGATAATAAACATACCAGTAATGAAGGATGCAAGTGAGAATCTATATAGATGGAATTCTTGAAGTTTGAAATAATGAAATATGCACTGTGCTTGCTTAGGGTTTCAGAGCTTAGAGAGGGAAGAGTGTGAATAGTGCATGGAGGTCCTATTTATAGGTTGACCAGTCGGTGCAAAACTTACCTGAGTGTGGCCACACAATTTTGAGTGCGATCCGCACTCTTTACCTGTACCCTTGGAGAAGTTCTGCAGTCCGCACAAAAGTGATTGCGGCCGCAGAATTTTTGTGGACCGCACAATTTTGTGTGCGGCCGCAATTTGTTAACAAATTTTGACAGGACAAACTTCAGAGATCATGCAATTTTGGTCTTCCAATTGTGGACCGCACACAAAATTTTGCGGTCGCAAAGTGATGGTGTGGTCCGCATAATTCTGGTGCAATCCGCACTTTTGCGAAACTTAGCCAATTTTTCTTGCACAGTCCCTTCAATGCACACCCATTCTTGCATACACTTCAAAACTTGTTAGCACAAAACAAATCCTACCTAATCTAAATAAGAAAATCAAGAAAAATAAGAAGACACATGAGTTGCCTCCCAAGAAGCACGTGATTTAACGTCGCGACACGACGCATATTACCAATCATTTGAAATGAAGCAACGCCACAACGTTGTCATAATCAACCTTGTCAATATAATGTTTCACCCGGTGATCATTGACTCTAAACACCTCATCGTTCTTATTTTTCAGATCTAGAGCACCAAAGGGTGTCACATGCACAACTTCAAATGGACCACTCCACTTGGATTTCAACTTTTCCGGAAACATCTACAACCGAGAATTGAACAATAGCACAAGATCGCCTTCTTTGAATTCTTTACTCTGGATATACTTGTCATGGAGGTATTTCATCTTGTCCTTATATAAGGACGATCTTGAATATGCATGGAACCGAAACTCATCAATATCATTCAATTGTCCCACCCTTAAGTTGGCGGAGACATCCCACTCAAGATTAAGCTTCTTCAATGCCCACATAGCCTTGTGCTCAAGTTCCACCGGCAGATGAAAAGCTTTACCGAACACTAACTGATACAGAGACATACCAATTGGTGTTTTTTAAGCTGTCCTATAAGCCCAAAGAGCATCATCAAGTTTCTTCGACCAATCCGCCCGATTGGCATTCACAGTCTTTGACAAAATACTCTTGATCTCCCGGTTGGAGACTTCAACCTGTCCACTTGCTTGAGCATGGTAGGGGGTCGACACCTTGTGAGTGACACCATACTTGGAGAGTAAAGTATCAAAAGCTTTGTTGCTAAAGTGCGATCCCCAATCACTATAATTTCCCTTGGGGTACCAAACCTTGTGAATATGTTATTTTTCAAGAATGCTACCACGCTCCTAGCTTCATTGTTATGCAAAGCCACGGCTTCAACCCACTTTGACACGTAATCCACATCTACCAATATATAAGTGTTCCCACATGAGATCACGAACCGACTCATTAAATCAATGCCCCACACATAAAAAATGTCAATCTCCAAGATGGTGGTGAAGGGTATCTCATTTTTCTTGGAAATCCCACCGGCCCTTTGACATTCATCACAACGCTTGATGAGATCGCTAGCGTCCTTGTAAAGAGTAGGCCAATAAAATCCACAACTTAACACCTTTGTAGCCGTTCTCGCTCCACCATGGTGACCACCATATGGCGAAGAGTGGCAAGCCTCAAGAATTCCCAATTGTGCTTCTTCCGGTACACATCTTCGGATCACACCATTGGTACAAATTCGGAAGAGATAGGGCTCATCCCAATAGTAGTCAAGGCAGTCCTGTTTGAGATTCTTCCTTTGGTTTGAAGAGAACTCATTCGGTACAATTCCACTCACAATATAATTGGCCAAGTCGACGAACCAAGTCATCCTGATCATAGAAATGGATAGGAGTTGCTCGTTGGGAAATGAATCATTTATCTCAAGACCATCATGTGGCCTCCCCTCCTCCTCCAATCGAGACAAGTGGTCGGCCACTTGGTTTTCACTCCCCCTGCGGTCTTGAATCTCAAGATCAAACTCTATTAAAAGAAGTACTCACTGCATCAATCTTGCCTTAGAATCTTTCTTGCTCATCAAATATCGAAGTGTCGCATGGTCAGTGTGAACAATCACCTTTTTACCCATCAAGTATGGGAGGAACTTCTCCATAGCAAAGACAATATCAAGGAGCTCTTTTTTGGTCAGTGTATAGTTGAGTTGGGCCTCGTTCATGTTCTTACTAGCATAGTATACTGGATGGAAGATCTTGTTGATACATTTCCCCAATACCTCTCCAACCGCCATATCTCTTGTGTCACACATGAGCTCAAAAGGTAAGCTCCAATTTGGTGCGGTGACAATAGGAGTAGTAGTCAACCTTTACTTGAGCAATTCGAATGCCTTCATACAATCTTCATTGAAATGGAACTTGGCATCCTTCTCCAAAAGTTTGCATAAGGGGTTTACCACCTTAGAAGGTCCTTGATGAATCGGCGGTAGAACTCCACATGACCTAGAAAGCTCCTTACTCCCTTCACAGATGTAGGGGGAGGGAGTTTGGATATCACTTCTTGGCTTTATCAACCTCAATACCATTCTTTGAACTCTTGTGACCGAGGACAATACCTTCCTCGACCATGAAGTGACATTTTTCCCAATTCAAAACCAAGTTAGTTTCCTCACATCTTGCCAATACCTTGTCCAAGTTGTCCAAACATTTTTCAAAAGAATTCCCCACCACAGAGAAACCATCCATGAAAACCTCAAGAAAGTCCTCCAACATATCGGTAAACATGGCCATCATACACTGTTGAAAAGTCGTCGGTGCATTTCATAACCCAAATGGCATCCACGAGAATGCGAAAGTACCATAGGGACAAGTAAAAGTGGTCTTCTCTTGGTCCTCAGGAGCAATAAGAATCTGATTGTAGCCGGAGTATCCATCAAGGAAGCAATAAAAAGCACGTCCGGCCATTCCATCCAACATTTGATCAAGAAATAGAGGCGAAAAAGGATCTCTCCGAGTGACTTTATTGAGCTTCCTATAGTCTATGCACACTCTCCACCCGGTGATAGTTCTTATAGGGATCAATTCATTTTTGTCATTTTTTATCACAGTCATGCCCCCTTTCTTTGGGACAAATTGCACCGGAGAGGTCCACGAGCTATTGGAAATGCGGTAAACAACCCCGACATCCAACTATTTGATGATCTCCTTCTTCACTACCTCTTTCATAGCCTCATTCAATATTCTTTGATGTTCCACGGAGGGTTTGGCATCTTCCTCCAAAATAATCTTGTGCATGTAAAAGATGGGGCTTATACCCCTAATATTTGCCAATGTGCAACCTATAGCTTTCTTCCTCCTTTAGAGTACCGCCAAGGTAGAGTCTACCTGCACGTTAGTTAAGAACGAGGAAAGAATAACAGGTAAAGAGGAACAAGGGCCAAGAAACTCATACTTGAGGTGTGAAGGCAAAGGCTTTAGCTCTAGGGTGGGAGGCTCCTCGATTGAGGGCTTTGTTGGAGGAGTATTCCGGTTCTCAAGGTCCAAGGATAATTTTTTGGGCTCATAAGTATATGACCCCATTCCTTGTAAAGCATTGACACATTCTACAAAGCTTTCCTTCTCATCCTTATCATGATTTAGAAACACAGCTTCTAAGGTGTCCTCAACATTCATCACATCACTTATGTCATCAATTACTTCGGTCACTAGATCCACGAACGAACAAACTTATGTGCTATTTGGTTACCTCATTGATTTGCATACATGGAACACCACTTTTTGATCATCCACCTGGAAGATGAGCTCACCGGCTTGCACATCAACTAGAGCCTTCCCTGTAGCAAGGAAAGGTCTATCCAAGATAATAGGCACCTCGTAGTCAACCTCACAATCAAGGATCACAAAGTACGCTAGAAGGATGAACTTGTCAACCTGAACTAACACATCATCAATTATCCCCAATGGCCTTTTCATGGTCCGATCTTCCATTTTTAGCCTCATCGATGTGGGTCTTGGTTTCCCAATACCCAAATTTTTGAACACAAAGTAGGCATCAACTTAATGCTTGCCCCCAAATCACATAAAGCTTTGGAAAAATTGGTGCTCCCAATAGTGCACGGGATTGTGAAGGCGCCGAGATCTTCTAACTTTGGAGCCATTGAGTGCACAATAGAACTCACTTGATGTGTCATTTTTATCATTTCACAATTAACTGATCTCTTCTTTGTTACCTAGTCCTTTATGAACTTGGCATATCCTGGCATTTGTTTAAGTCTTTAACCAACAACACATTTATGGACAAACTCTTCATCATATCAATAAATTTCTTGAATTAGTTCTCATTGTTTTTCTTTGCGAGTCTTTGAGGGTATGGAGGAGGAGGCCTTGGCATAGGTGCCTTGGCCTTTTGCACTAACGGATCTTGTATGTCAAACACGTGTTCCCTAGACAGGTTCACCTCTTTTTGTGTCTCCTCCACACTTTCATCAATGTCAATACTCACCTCTTCATTAGCTTGAACCTCATTACTTTGGCATGTCATCTTCTTGAACCAACACATCATCATCCGAAACTCTTCTTTTGTTTGAAGAACTTGCCTCCCTACCTTTTCCGCTTCTCGTGGTTATGGCCATTGCATGCTCCGTATTGTTCCCACCCTTCGGGTTCACCACCGTATCACTTGATATATTTGGCCAAGTTGAACCTCCAAATTGCGGATAGAAGTGTTGTGGGAGGCTAATTGAGCATCGGGGTCGACATTTTTCTCCATCATTTTCTTAAACATATTCTCAATCCCTACCATTTCACTATTGGAAGAACTAGAACCTTGTGACGGATATGGAGGCGAGTTGCTTGGTTGTTGATACATCGGGGACCTTTGAAAGCCCGACCCCCGATTACCTTGATTATTATTGTTCCAACCCCGTTGATTGTTGTTGCCTCCCCAATTACCTTGATTGTTGCCACCTCAATTGTTTTGATTGTCGCCACCCCAATTTCTTTGATTATTTCCTCAAAATCGCCTTGGTTACCATGATTACTCCAATTGCCTTGATTATTGTTATTTTCCCAATTCCCTTGATTGTTGTTGTTTCCACCACTCCAATTGCCTTGGTGGACTTGGTTGTTCCAATTTCCTTGGTTTCCCTGTGATCTCCATTGTTGTTGATTTTGAGTGTTGTTTCTTTGACATTGATAATTGTTGACATATTGCACTTCTTCTTCTTGCTCATTTTACGAATCACCTTGGTCATACCCACTATCATCTTGCTCAAATTGTTCCAAACCATTTTGTACTTGTTAACCTCTTTGTCGTCTCTTGTTCATCATCATATTCACACCTTCCATAACATTCACTTGTTTTGGCCCTTAAACTTGTTGAAGCTGAGGCTTGGCCAATTGGTTCATGGTGGTTGTCAACTCTACAATAGCTTGCTCATGATCATGTATCTCCTTGTGTAGGTGAATAACATTTGGGTCACCTTGAGGAACATTGGACCAACTTTTCCACGCTGACGAAGTATCTTCCATCTCGTCCAAAATTTCACAAGCTTTGGCATAAGGTATGTTCATATAGTTCCCGCCAGCGAGTTGATTTACCACACATTGATTTGTTGTCTTTACCCCCCTGTAGAAGGTTTGTTGGATCATTTCCTCATTTATATCATTATTCGGGAACTCCTTAACCATGGTACGATATCTTTCCCAAATCTCATGCAGTGGCTCATTGGGCTCTTGCTTGAACGCTATAATTTCATCCCTTGGTGTAGCCATATGCCCCAGAGAGAAGAATTTGGCAATGAACTTTTCGGCCAACTCATCCCAAGTATGGATGGAATGATTGGGTAATCTCTCTAACCAGACCAAAGCCTTTCCCCATAGAGAAAGGGAAATATCCTCAAACACAGTGCATCCTCGAAAACATTTGTTTGCTTGCTCCCCCAACAAGTATCGACGAACCCCTTGAGATGCTTGTAAGCATTTTTTTTTGGAGCTCCGGTGAAGAAACCTCATTTCTCAAGTAGTACAAGTATCACGTTGGTGATTTGGAAGTTGCCCGCCCTAATACAGGGCAGAACTATAGCACTAGCATAACTCTCGTTCGGCAATATCCGATGCGCTTCCGCTCTAGGTAGAGGGAGGGGAGGGTTTAGAATATTATCATGAGGCGATTGGCCTTGCCTGTTTACTTGAGGTTCAGGAAGAATCTCATCTCCTTGATCATCATCTACCTCCTCCCCCAATGGCAAATTCCTGATGGTCTCCTTGTTGAGAGCCATTTTCGTGCCTAAAAGAAATTCAAAAACAAAATGAGTGACTCGAAAGGAAAGAAAGAAAAAGAACACAAAAACCTAGATATATAGCTAAATCCGTTTAACTCACCAGCAATGGCGGCAAAATTGATCTCGGCCAAACCCACACCACAATTAGGTAGTGCGGCAGTCGATGCAATAATAAACCCAACATAGGTCGGGATCGAATTCACAGGGATTTAGAATAGGATTAGGTGTATATATAGTTTGATTGTATAATTTTCCCTACATTTCTCTTCCACATTCTTGATTGTTGTTCTACTTCTACTTTGTTCAATTATTTGCAATTATAAACTAAGAGACAATATTTTTGGTTTTGTTGTTTTTCAAATGATAAAAGGATCTAGGGTCGTGACTTCCACCTAGGTGGTTACCTAATGGGTTTTTAACTTTAGGAAAAGTTTGATTGGTCGGGGTTGTAATATAGCAATCACATTCGAATACTCACTCTATACCTCTTGGCAGTTTGAGTTATTTTGCCCAATTTGTCTTTCTCAAGTCCAAATGGGTATTGCACAAAACAAGTGATAAATGCTCAAGTCGGGTCTTACTATCTCTAGATTCAACCCTTTAATTGGGGCTATCAATTTCTTGAGTTCACCCTACTTTCTTGTTAGCCAAGTTTTCTTAGACTTAGTCTCTCTTTGTCAAGTACAGACTAAGTCAATTAGGCATGAATCAATGTTTGCAACCATTAATTCTTTAGTTCAAGCAAGAACTAGGCTAATTATCACTAACACAATCATAAACAAGCCCTAAATCAAACACCCATTAAGTACCCACACTAGGGATGGGTCACAACCCTAGCTAGAAATTTAGCTACTCATGAAAATTGCAGAAACTAAAGAAGAAATAAAAATAGAATCCATAATAATTAATTATGGGAAGAAAATCTAATGTTTGGAGACAAATCTAGTACAAAATTACTTAAAGCAGTAAAGAAAAATGGCTCAGGTGCTCTCCCAAAACAAAACTTAACCTAAAAATGATAAAAAGTCCTATTTATGCTAAGTTAAAAATATCTGACAAAAATACCCATGCGGAGGTTGTGCGGCTGCATAATTCTGAGTGCGGTCCACACTCTGAGCTTGACTGGTCAACTGGGCCTTCTGCGGTTCCATAAAAGTGAGATACGGTTGCACTTCCTCTAGTTTTGCGGATCGCACATTTCTGAGTGCGGCCGCACACTTGACTTGAGCTGGGACTTGGACCTGCTTCTATGGACCGCACATTTGTGAGTGCGGCTGCACACTGGCTCTATGGCCGCACGATAATCATGCGGTCCGCAGATCTTTACTTCAAGGCTCTCAGATTCTCTTCTCCCGTGGTCCGCATATTAGTGAGTGTGACCGCACTTTGGCTCTTGCGGCCGCACAATAATGGTGCGGCCCGCATACCTTTAATTTCCTAGAATTCTACTTCTTCGAATCCCTCTTCTGCGGCCACACCAAATTTATGCGATCCGCATACTCTGAAGCTGATTTTTGCAGGGTTCCTTCATTGGTTGCGCCCGCACTGTAAGCAATTTCTCCATGATTTGGTCCTTGTCCAATTTTGACTCTTCTTTGAGTTGATTTTCACTTCACTGGCTCGTTTCCCAATATTTTTGCAAGAAATCTCATTTCATTAGTTCTTGGGGATACGTTTAAGAATTTTCGAGTTAAATCACAAGTAAAAAAGAGAAAATAAGCGGTTAAAATCCCTACTTATCATGCAGATGCTCAAAGAATTTCAGATCTCGCACATGGTCTTCTTGCGTTCTGTATTTAACGATCACATCATCCACATACACCTTAATTTCTTAGTCCATCATGTCATGGAAGATGGCGGTCATAGCTCTCATGTAAGTTGCCCCGGCGTTTTTCAGGCCAAATGGCCCTGTAGTAGTAAGTGCCCCACGGTATGGTGAAAGCTATATTTTTTGCGTCTTCTTGATCCATCAGAACCTGGTGATACCCTGCGTAACAATCCACAAAAGACTTTATCTCATGGTTGGCACAGTTGTCAACAAGAATGTGGATGTTTGGCAAAGTTGTCCTTGGGGCTTGCTTCTTTCAAATACCTATAGTCAACACACACTCAGGTTTTCCCATCTTTCTTCGGCACTAGAACCACATTAGCCAACCACGTGGTGTATCGTACCACTCGGATCACACCAGATTTTAGTTGTTTGGTGACTTCTTGTTTGATCTTATCACGAATGTCTGTTTTGAACTTTCTCAGCTTCTGCTGGACAGGTGGATAGTCAGGATAGGTCGGCAATTTATGTACCACTAAATCGATGCTCAGTCCTGGCATATCATCATAGGACCATGCAGAAACGTCCTTGAATTCAAACAAAGGTTGGATCAATGCATCTCTAGTTCTTTCATCAGCGTGAATTCTTATCATGGTTTCTCTGATCTCTTCTAAACTTCCCAAATTAACTGGCTCGATTTCATTTAAGTTCGGCTTAGGAGTATTCTCAAATTGTTCCAGTTCTCGGTTTATTTCTCTAAAAGCCTCATCTTTTATCATATTCTGGTTCATGATTCATTATTTCGCAGTTAGACAACATTTTAGGACCCGGGCATGAAGTCCGCAAGCATGTCATGTTTTTTAAGTCTGCATTATTAGAACTGAAAAGGAAAATATAAGAAAATAGAAAAATCAGAATAAAAGAAAAGAGACATCTATGGACGATGTTCTTGATTCATTATTTCACAGTTAGACAGCATTTGGCATGACGTCCGCAAGCATGTCATGTTATTTAAGTCTGCATTATTAGAACTGAAAAGGAAAAGATAGAAAATATCAAAATCAGAATAAAAGAAAAGAGACATCTATGGACGATGAAATATTAATTTTATTTCATTGAATTGAAGATATGAGGGTTTACATCGAAAATAAAAGACAATAAAGTAAAAACATTCGAGTTACACCCCAAAATAACACGTAGTGCAGAAGAAATGGCAAGACTAGGCTACCGGGATTCCCGTCTGATAGGGAATGGGGTAGCTTTCCAATTCTGAAGCTTGGCATCTGGCCCCATATACTGCACCTCGTCAGTGCTCTTGCCTTCCCCTGGCTGGACCATGTGAGCCTCATACAACATTTGTTTCATGGATTCACAAATATCATCAATCTCTTCGGCCGTGAAGGCCTTATCTTCTTCTTCCTCATACTTAGGCTTGACAAATGATCGGGCGAGATGTAGGATGGGCTAGGGTAGGACCCACCCTTATTTTTTGCGCTTATCTACCAATTTTCTGTCAGCTTCAGTAGTTTGGAAACCTACGCCAAAAAATTTCTCGTTGTCGATCGAACTAACAGACTCTGTGATGCCTTGTAGAGATACCCCGAGCCCCTTTCCGGGATTGTACCCATGTTTAATGGAATTATATAAGCAAGGTTGTGGTCATGGGGGACCTTCCTTATATTGATCGACAACCACAATCTCAAAGGTCTGGTATACAATATGCTCACTGCCTTCCCTGGCTTCAAGGCACGGGACTGAAGGATCTCTGTAGATGGACTGCTCGTCCTCCCCATGGACAAAAATTTCTTGATTTTCGTACTCAAATTTGACCATCTAGTGGAGAGTGGAGATTGGAGGGAACAGCTCCAGCAGCGTGAATCCATGGTCTTCCCAAAAGAAATTTGTATGAGGTGCCCATGTCTAGAATTTGGAAAGTCACTTCGATGTCCACAGGGCCAATGGTAAAAATTAGATCGATTTCCCCTACGGTATCTCTCTTGATGCCATCAAAAGCCCGTACATAGATGTTGTTAGGTCGGATTCTTCACGTCCCGATCTCCATTTTCTAGAGTGTTGAAAGAGGGAAAATATCAACCCCGGAGCCACCATCTAGCATGACTCTCTTCACATAGTATCCCTCACATTTGATAGTCAGGTGAAGGGATTTGTTGTGTGCGGCTCCCTCTAGGGGAAAATCGTCATGACTTAAAGAAATCATGTTGACCTCAAAGAATCGTTCAGCCATTCTCTCCAACTGCTCAACAGAAGTTTCAACTGGGACGTATGCCACATTCAATGTCTTCAAGAGTACCTTCTGATGTTTATTCGAGCTCAATAGCAGAGATAGAAGCGAGACATGGGACGGAGTATTCCGGAGCTTGTCAACTATTGCATAGTTATAAGCTTTCAATTTTTGGAAAAAATCTTCTGCCTCCTCAGCGCTCACAGGCTTCTTAGGTGGAAACCGTTTATCCTTGTTCAGGTTTAACCCTTCTGGGTTGTGGTACTTCCCAGGTTGACTCATTTCGTTCACCTCTCCCATGACTTCTTTGCCCTGGTAAGTGACCACTATTTTGTTGTAATTCCAGGGAACTGCGGTGGGATCTCTCATGGGATTATGTGGTGCGAGGATGATAACCATGGGCTCAGTCAACCTTGGTGAAATTATCGGCCCCCGCACCACTTAAGTCCCATTTGACACATACAGCTTCGGCACATCCAACGTGACCTTTCTTGGCTCGGATTTCTTGGGAGTATTAAAGGTGACCTGTTCTTTCCTTGGGGATTTAGGAACATAGAGAATTGTGTTCTTAGCAGGTGTTGCCCCAGCTTTTGTTTCTACAGCCTTTTCTACCACTTGAGGAATTGGAGTGATTTTCTTCTCAGTTCTGGCTTGTTTTACCACAACTTTGGGTCTTATTTCTGAATCGGCAATTGCAATGATTTATTTCAAAGATGGATTGAATTCCTTACCCTCAAAGATCATTCCAATGACTGGCCCATTGTTATGAGCCGGTAGTGGGTTGTTAGTCACATTGGGGGCTTCCTCGTCCTTCAACACAATTTGGTTTTGTTCTATCAGATTTTCAACTGCCATTTTTAGGCTCTAACAATCCTCCGTATCATGACCCTCTACCCCCGAATGGTAAGCACACCTGGTACCTGCCCGGTATGATGGGGATTCAGGATTTTGTTGATTAGGGGGAATAGGTTGCAACAGACCCAGCTTGATCAACTTCTGGAGCAGGCTAGAGTAGGATTCACCAATAGAGGTGAAATTGATTCTCCTAGGTGGCTCACGAGGGCGTGGATTATGTTGGTGGTTGTATTGTGGTGGACGGGGGTTATATGGAGCTTGGTAAGGATGGTTATTTCTGGGAGGTGTAGCTCGAGCTTGGTTGTAGTGCTATTATGGACGTGTGTAGAGTTGGGCATTCATCGTCGCATAATGAGGCGGTGCCATGACATAGTCTGCATCTTGGTGGGGATAGTAGTGCTGTGGGGCTCTGGGCGTCATGTAAGTGTGATCACGTGATCGACGGGGCCCCATGAACCTGAAGTCATCATTGCTCATTCCTCCCTTTTCTTTCGATTGGCCAAACCTCCTGAGCCGTTTTGGATGTCTTGGGAGGTAGATGTCAAAGCAGATTGGCTTAATATGCGGCCACTTTTCAAACTATCTTCTACCATTTGTCCGATTTTTATTGCCTCTGCGAACGGTTTGCCCATGGCAGACATCATATTCTGAAAATAATCATCCTCTTGAACCTTCAAGAATATTCTAACCATTTCGGCCTCGTCCATGGGCAACTTTACTCTGGCAGCCTACTCGCGCCATTTAATAGCATATTTATGGAACCTCTCAGTGGTTCTCTTCTTCAAGTTAGACAGGGAGTTCCTGTTTGGAGCTATATCCTTATTGTACTGAAACTGTCTGATGAAATTGCAGGTCAAATCATCCCATATGTTCCAGTAGGAGATTTCCTCGTCCATGTACCATTCTGAAGCGATTTTAGTCACGCTTTCCCCGAAATAAGCCATCAATAACTCTTCTTTTCCACCAGCACTCCTCAACTAATTGCAGTATCGTTTCATATGAGCGATTGGATCTCCGTGCCTGTCATATTTTTCAACTTTAGCGTCTTGAAGCCAACTGGCAGGTGAACATATGGAAACATGCACAAATCGGAGTACGAGACACTCTTCTGGCCACTCAGGCCCTGCATATTTTTTAAGCTTTACTCTAGGCTTCTCATTTTCCGAGCCATTTCTTCCGGCTCGAGGTTTCTCATTGTTCTTTCTTGTTCCATTGAGGAATCATATAGCGGATGTTGAGGGTATGAGTCTGGAGTAACATGAGTTGTATCTGGCTAAAATTGCGAGCCCCGAAAGGTGAACATTGGAGGCTCAAAGCATGGCCTGGGTGCGGTCGGTTGTGCCATCGTAAAGACTGGTGGTATGGTGAGCAATGTTGGGGGTGCCCCTGTAAATGGTGCCTGGGGGCGGACCTGAGAAGGCGTACCGGTAAAGTTGGCTGACATAGTAGGGTACCCGAGCGGGACAAATGGATTAGTCACGGGGATGGGGATGTTGGTGGTTCCACTTGTCCTGGGGATCAGTTCAGGAAATCTAGGTATTGAACTTGGTGCTTCTCAACCGTTGGACCAGACGTCCCACATCTCTAACATGCGAACACACAATATCCGGTTTTCTTCGGTAATTGCCAACTCAAGTTGGGTCATAACCGGTGTGGAACTATCCTTAGGATCGATGACGGGGAGACTGCTTTCTAAAGACATTTGGACACTTCCTTTTGATCGTGTAAAGTAAGGGTGGGAAGCCAGAATACCGTCAAAACCAACCACCTAAAACAAGAGCTGTCTAAATAGCACGCACAACAACCTTGTCAGTTTTGAAGCATTTAACAGATAGGAATCGCACATTGGGGATGCAATGCACCCGAACATTTAAATGTGTCTAAATATTTTTGCAACGGCTGTGTGTTTCATCCCGTCTTTTGCTATCTCTTTCTCAAATTCAACCTTTGTTTTCTTTTCCTTCTCTTTTTGTGCTATTTTTCGCTCTTTTAATTCTCACTCTTTTCTTCCTTTTTGTTTGGTCCCTCTTTTCTTTCTTTTTTTACTCACTTTCTTTTTCTCATTTTTTTTTAATTTTATGGCTATGATTGAATCCTATGGGGATAGCCTACATATTATGACGCCGTATGAATCAGATTATTACGTAGCTCAGGAGATAAATGCGACATAAAAGAAAAGAAATTTTTTTGGGTTTTCAATATTTCATAAATAAGGACATCATTTTTTTGGGTTTTTCTATTAGAATCGGAAGTACTGATGACTAAAGCATATAGACTCGAAATAAAGCAACAAAACAGACTTGACAAAGATGAAAAGACTCAAGAAAAAGTAAAATACATATTCAAAATCAAAAAATCAAAAATACATAAGAGCTTTCACTACTACTCCGGGGGCCCGCGAGACATTAGTCGGTCTCTGCGCGGGCCTGCGTGCAATTTCATCTTGAAGGTGGTCTAGGTCAGCCATCACTTGGAGAACAATCATCATAGAAGCAAAGAACATAGGCCTGGTCATATCTTCACACTCATGACACTTCATCGCAACATAGTTGGCTATTTCCTTGATTCTCATTCTGATGAAACCCTTTTCTTGGAGCAAACAGCCAATTTGCTGTGTCCGGGCTTCTAGCACCTGTGTGGCTGTGTTGTCTTGGTCTTGCAACCTCGGCACACTCTCTTCTAATTGGTAGCTGGTGTCATAGCGGTGCTCCCTTTCTTTTTTGAAGTCCTGGGTTTGCTAAACCATTTCATTTTCGAGGGTAGTCAGTTTCCCTTTAAGAATGTGACTCATCTGTCATACTTTTGCTTTAACAGTTGAGAAAACCTTGTCCGTTCTTTTGCATTCTTTGCCAACTTTGCTTGATCTTTTGTCAATTCTTCCTCAGGATTTGTCAAATCATACCTATAGTCATGCATTTTCCGCCTTAGGTTGGTTATAATTCATTCATCTCTCTCACTTCTTACCGACGTCTCGGCGACTATTTTCATTTTCTGGATTTGAGCTTGGAGGACTTTATTTTCCCAAGCCAACCTCTTCTTTTCTCCTTCATCCTCAGGAGCCTGCAAACTACTATCAAATTTGATGTTTTTGATCTGTTCTTCTAGTTTGCTTATGGTGGTCCGGTATTCCTTTTTCTTAGCTAACCAAATCCATTGTTCTTGCACTTCGTCAGTGAATATTGTTGGACATGGGGCCTTTTGGTAGGCTGTTCCCGCTCTTGATCGACCTGGGCTCTCTTACCATACCACATCGTGTAATTAGACTCGGCTTCGCCAGAAGACAAATCCCGCACCCGAGTATGTGGCTCCAAAAACCTACATTGGTGCCAAACCTGGCGAACCCTTTCTTCTGGGAACGCAGCCTTTGGGCCTAGCTCAATGACATGTGTACTCAAATCTTCATTGTGAGGGATTGTTTGATACCTTCCTAATTGGCGGATGACCCGATATGGATCATATGGCTGAATGTTTCGAAGACCCATCAATAGGAGAAAGCACACTTTGGCGGACATGTAGATGACTTCGTTAACCAGGAGCCAGCTGAAAGTTCATTCAATTTGCCCTATGGTTAAAGAGCTCAGATATGCGAACCATGTTTCAGTACCCTCTGGTAACTCATAGCCATTCACCCTGCTTTCATACTCTTCAATGCATTTGAGTTCTATTAGTCCGTGATTCATGTACCTCGGGCGGTGACAAAGATGCTCTACCAGCCACATTTGCAAAAATAGGCTACAACCTTCAAAGAATTTTGCACCAGCTCGGCAGGCGGTCAAAACTGGATAAGTTTCTGCGTGAATCATCAGTATAAGGGTACCTTTGTCCTTCTTGACCATAAAGTCAGTCATTCCTGCAAGTCCCAGTTCTATGTGTCCATCACTCCTTGGGCATATTGGTGTCTAAGAATGCAACCACGAAGGACAAACCCCTACAGGCGTCCCACTTGTCTTTCCTTCCCTGGTGACTTAAACCAGTATCTGGAGCCTCAAATCCACGCGGGTCTCTGTACCGGCTATATAATAAATGGAGTGTGCAGAATCTTTTGGTCAAATTTTCATCTTTAACCTGTCGGTTAATGCTCAAAAGGTCCAAAAACTTGTGGGGGCTTACAGTTATGGGTGCTAATAGATATTGGCGCCTGAGAGTCCCGTCAAAACCAGCGTAACCTGCTATTTCCTCTAGTGTAGGGATTAATTCAAAGTCGGAGAAGTGGAAGACATTGCGTGTCAGGTCCCAAAAGGGTATCAAAGCTTCAATTATATCAACTCTGGGCTTAATCTTCAGAACACTGGTGAGCCCACCTGGAGCTTTGGTCACAGAACGCTTGATGTCCTCCCCAGGTCGTCCCACCACACGTGGAGCCTTAGTGGAATCTCGTCTACGACTCGAAAAGGTATATTTTCAACAGTGCTCATCCTATACATTTTTATTTAGGGTGACTGGTTAAAAACATGTGGATTTTGTTTAATTAATCACCAAAAAGATTATTTTTTGTAGAAATATAATTTAAAACAACTCAAGGCCACCTTTGCAAATACGGCCCTTCAGCACTTCAGAAGGGAAGATTTTAGGGCTATGCTTGCTAAGTGGCCAAAATTAAAAAAAGGGCCATAGGTAGCTATTCTTGCAAAAACGGCCTTCCGGCGTCCCGTCGGGATATTTATGGCTATTTGGAAAAAAACGGCATCACCTAAATTTATTTATGATAACATGACGCCATTTTTCATATTTTTGGTTATTTTCGCAAAAGTGGAGCTGGACCCGATAAGGGTTGCCTACGTATCTCATACTCAATGAGAATCAAACCCGCATAGTTCAGTAAGTTTTGACCCCACAGAAAAACATGATTTATTTTAAAATGACTTTTTTCCTTCTTCTTTTTTTTCAAAATTTCGACAGAGTTTCAAGATTTTTGAATACCGGGACTTTCAGAACCGGGTGTTTTTCTATCCTACCTCACTCTTAATTTTTCTTGATTTTCTTTCCTCACTCTAAAAGCCGGTCAACATACAAGCCAAAACAAATAAATGCACAAGTAACATGTAAAATGCATCAAGATGGTCTTTTAATTTTTGGGTACACCTGTCCTAGACGGACCCAAACTCTGTGTTGAGTTCCCAAAGTCAAATGCACATCATGCAAACAACGTACCTACTAGGGATCCGACGTGAGGCTATGTCATTCTAAGTTTGAATCCTGGGTGTATTGTTCTAGACCTGGCTTACCTGAGCGGACAACTCGAGCCGAGGGGGGCAGCGTACCGGGAATACAGAAGCTTCACCGCTTTGCAACTTGTCTGAACCTCGTTCTAAAATTAGGACATGACTCTAATAGAAAAGAAGCCACGCGAAGCGCACGCTTCCCAGAAGATTTAGAAAACTCAGAGAGAAGAAGGGTTTTCGTAACAGTTCACATAATATCAAAGCGGTAAAAAGCGGCATTTAGCACATTATGCTCAAACACGTAAAAATCAGACAATCATAAAAGCTATTCTAAGCTCGAATTTTGAACCCTGAACCAGAGATTCAGGGTTCGATCCCCACCAGAGTCGCCAGAGCTGTCACACCTCTTTTTTTTTTCGAGGGAGATAGGGAGTTTTTTCAACTAAAGTGATATTAATCGAGATGAAATTATTTGTTTATTTCAGAGTCACCACTTGGGATAATTATGGTGTCCCAAGTCACTGATTTATTTTAAACTACTAAATTGAGGAAAATTGACTCTATTTATGGTCTGCGAACTCAGAAGACCGAGTAAGGAATTCTGTTAACCCAGGAGAAGGTGTGATGCACTCCCGAGTTCCGTGGCTTTAGCACAGTCCCTCAACTATTAATAATTGGCCCAATTATCTAATTTATATACATTTTAAATCTACGATGCATTTTTACCTTTTGAACCCGCTTTTAGCATTTAAGGAGTTTTTTGAACAAGTGGTGATGTCTCGCACTTGTTTGTTTTTGTACATATTGCGAATCGCGCCACGTGAAATGCACTCGTGATTTACTACATGTTAATTTTTATTATTGTTCGAAGTTATTGTCGGGTCACATGAAATGCACATTCGAATTGTGAGTTGCGTATCGTGACCATGCCACGAAAATCGTGACCATGCCCACAATAATTTATTATTAATCGTGCCTAAAGCAAACTACTATATTCAAATATTATTCTTTTTTCTATTTTTGAGATTGACTGTAAAGGTCATGAGTTATGGAAAAGAGCTGTTAGAATAAAGGTTTAGTCATTTTATATTACCAAAGAACTTAACACGTCAGAATGGCTTCAGCGTTTAGATTTGGTATTTGGAAAATCGTGAATGAAACATATACTAAGTAGTTAGTTGTTCAAACCAACAATTTAACAAATTGAAAAGAAGCCGATTGATTAAGCTATTACTATCATACGAAATGGAAATGAAACTGAAATAAGAGTTAACGAACTACATTGCGGCTAAAATCTAGCACGAACTATACAATTACTGAGTAAAGGAAAAGAAACAAAACAAAAAAATCTGAGTCATTCTATTGCATCATTTCTTCGCAAAAACATCCCTTTTTTTTCTGAACCATATGCTTCCTTTTCCTTCACTCCTGATTTACAAAGAATAGCCACTGGGCTAGCCTTGCAAACCAGTCTCATGGCACACAACCAACAATTAACAAGATAAAGGTGTAATCAAATTATCAGTAATGTCATAAAATTATATACAAAACTTTACCATAATGAATCACATAGACTACAACTTTAACAGTAAAATTATACAAATAAATACTATCTTTTCAAAATTAGAGTTTCAGCAAGTGCCATTCAATTAGCCCACATACACTCCCTTTGATGGCTTCATGAAACAAAAGGGGACGGCTAGGGTTTAAACAATTTCCAAATTTGAAAATTGATAACTTTGGCAGGGATTTTAGAAAAATTGATGAGGTATTGTAAATGGGGGTGAGATGAGGAGTATAAGGTCAGAACTTGGGGGGTTTGGAGTGGTGGCTGCCGGCGAGGTGGGTTGGGGATGTAGGGCGGCTAGAATTAGGATTAGAGATGTGGGAGATGAAGAGAATGGGGGGCTCCTAAGGGTTTGGGAGGGGGGGTTCCGACACTTAAAGGGGGGAAAGGTGAGGGGTTCCGGTCCGTTAAATCTGGATCAACAAATACGATTAAATATGACCCAAACGCCGTCGTTTTGGCTAAAGGGTAATCTGGACCGGGTAAAGGGAATTGAGTTGGGGAGGATTACGGGTTAAGGCAACTAGGCCAGTTGCAATCTGGCCCAAACCGCCCCCATTTTCCTTTTCTTTGTTTTTTCTTTCTTCTTTTCTTATTCTTTGATTTTAAATCCTAACCTAATTAATTAAAAACCTAGATTAGGTCTTAAATTAAATCTAATTTGTGAAATAACCCTAATTAACTATTTCTAACATTTGAACAATTAATTTAGCTTAAAATTAACGAAAGAAAATTACTAATTTAAAACTAGAAACTACAAATGTAAAAATGACCATTATTTTTTGTGATTTTTATTTAATAATGTAATTAATTTGTGTAATTAAATCCTAAATGCAATTAAGATCTAAAATGTTCATGCAATGCAACATTGAACATTTTTGATATTTTTTTCTATGATTTTAGGATATTAAATATGCAACGAAATGCAAACAACAATTAACAAAAAATTCCTAGAATTCTACGAAACATAAAAATAATTAGAAAAAATCTATTTTTGTGTATTTTATAGGAGTATTTTGTGAGGCAAAAATTACGTTCTCACAGATACTAATTCGGAGGTACTAACATGAAAACTGTAATCTCCGATCCTCGCATGTGTATTGGAAGCACTGCCTCACGCATCCCGTTCCTTTTTGAATCTAGATGATGAACCCGCATCTTTTTTCCTTGATCTGGACCCAGATTGTATGTTTTCCTGTTTAGACCGTGAATCTCGCACTGCAGGTCTCATGTAAGGTTCGTACCTATTTTTTTCGGACCTTTTTTCAGGTTCTGAACGTCTCAATCCTGCTATATCATCAACCCTTATGTGTGAAACATATCTTCTTCTATCTGCAACTTCGTGTTGTACCTGTTGTACACATCATTCCACATTGTTGTAGGCTCACAAACTTTCCTTCAGTTTACTTGTAGCTTCTGAATTTTCCTTGTTTAAATTACTTGGGAATGCCATAGTTGCCCAATTATCAGGTACTCGTGGTAGCATCATCCTCTCCTGTTGGAGTCTATCCACAAATTCCTGAGTAATTCTGTATCTCCTTGTTTTACCTTAAAAATGTCTTCCATCCTTTTTTCAACCTTCTGAGCTCCCGAATGTACTTTTATGAATGAATCTGCAAGCTCAACAAAAGATTCAATACAATTTTTAGGTAAAAGAGAATACCACATTAATGCCCGTTTCGTGAGTGTTTCACCTAATTTTTTAACCAAAACTGATTTGATTTCTTGCCTGGTTAAATCATTGCCCTTCGCGCCAGTTATAAACGCAATTACGTGATATCGAGGGTCGGTTGTTCCATCACATTTTGGAATATCAGTCATTTTAGACTTTTTAGGAATTGACAGAGGAGCCGCACTTGACTTCCAGGGCTGCTGTGAATATTTATCAATATCTACTCCTTTTTATCACGGGAGGCACGCTAGCTATTTTTTCTATACGACCATTCTGCTCTTTCAATTGTTTCTGCAAAGTTAGTAACGAATTTTTATAGAGTCAGTAGTTGAGATGTTGTTGTTCAGTTCTAGTGCAACTCTTCCTTGGTGGAAGAGTTTGAGTTTATCTCAACTTCCTTGATCTCGATTTGAGTTTATCTCAACTTCCTTGATCTCGATTCTGTCCTACCTGAAATCGAACTCCATCTACTTATCAATTTGCAACCTTTTCGCTTAGGAGATAACCTCTTAGTTCCCAGATAATGTTTATTTCCTGTGCATGGACGCTTCTCGTGCCAATGGGTCTGTTTGACTATGTTTGCTCTGATGGACCTGGTTCAACTGGGTTGGCATTTGTCAATCTTCAAAACCATGAAGTGACTTGATTCAACAAATTCTCCCTTTTTGATGATGACAAACTCTCTGCTTAAGCCTGTACATACTTCAATCCAACATAGACACTTTTTATAGATTTAAGCATTCATCATAGAGAGACCAGGTTCATTAGGTTATAAATATCACAAAAATCTTTGAAATTTTGAAAAGCACATATCTTCCCCCTTTTGGCATCATCGAAAAGTTGAAAAATGATAAACTTACCAGAAGTATTAACAATTACTCATGTCCATTGAGGCAACTACAGATGCAAATCATGAATTAATCATCAAAGGAAACCAATCGAATGTAAGCTATTTAAGAAACTGAGACAAAATCAATAACCAAAAACAAAATTCATCGATTAGATAGAAGATCAGGCACCATACAAAAAAACAATTAAAAATAGTCACAACCATGAGCAAAACAGAAAACAAAAAGCAGGACAGAATTTATACAATCCCAAACTGGGTCATAGAGGGGGTTTTTTGGAGGCACTGGACTCCTAAGGGTAGGAAGGGGCAGAGGAGGTTGTGATCTTGGCTTGAAGAAGGGAGAGCATTTGATGAAGAACAACCTCATTCTTCTCCTTTTCTTTGGCTAATTCAGATTTGAGAGCATCCCGCTCAGCTTCAACCTCAATAAGGCAAGATTTCAAATGAAGGATCTCCGCATCCTTGATCTCACCTTCCTGCACAAGCGTCCTGACCTTGCTATTAACAAGCAGTTTCCTAGATGAACCAGGTTCATCCTCAGGAATATTAACAGTGTAGTCACAGGTCATCAGCGTATTCTTCCCAAAGTAGTCCTTAGCAGTAGCCATTTCAGCATTCTTCACTGAAACCTTGAAGTGAGCAAGCACAGCAGTCAGGATAAACCCATAAGGTATAGCATGTGCCTTGGATCCATTCACAACCCTATCCAAGAGCTGGATGATGAAGGCAGGCCAATTGATCTGTTTACCCCTGTACAAGCACTCCATGAGCGTGAGATCCATGTAGCTGGCAATGTGCCTTCACTCTTGCCTAGGCAGCAGAAAATTTATCACAAACTCAAAGAACAGTTTGTGCTGAGGCCTCATATCACTCTTAAACACTACTCTGGGCTCCAGTTCTTTCTCATTCTCACAGAAAGACCTGGTGATTTGAAGAGCTGAGGGAAAGTCATCCAGATTAGGCCACCTTTGCCTTGTGTAATCATCATAACCCTCATAAGGGATATGCAGTATTTCCCCCCAACTCCTTTGCATCAAACGAAATCTCAAACCTTTGAACCTTGGAGGATACCCTGCAATCTTTGACAACTGCATTGGCCATAAATTCAACCAACTCATTCCTAGTCAGCGTTCCCTCAATATGAAAAACCATGTCCTTCCACCCTTGCACATCCAAGGTATCCAACAGGAAAATCATCCCTGACTCCTCAAGGTCTCTAAATAGCTTCCCCTTCAAGATAGTACGCTTACCAAACATTTTGAGTTTGTCAGTCTCCTCACCAGACACTTCCTCTTCCTCTCCACTCCATTCCTCATCATCAACAATCTTTACTTTCTTTGACTCAGACCTGGCCCTCTTTGCAATTATTGAGGGTGTGGCAGACACAGATGCTGACTTCTTGGAAGAAGCCTTAGCTTTCTTGGGTTTTGGTGTCTCAACCTCAACTGGTGCTGGTTGCTCCTCCTGATGGACCAGGTCCATCTCATCGTCATCAACATGAAATGCCTCAACAGGCTCTCCAACTTTTGCCTTTCCCTTGGCAGACTTCTTCTTCTTGCTCTCTCTCAGAGCTTTTTCCAATTCTTCTTCTCCTTTCCTAACGGTGCTTCTAGTAGCACGACTTTTTGGGCAGGAGCATCAGCAAATGATGAAGCTTTCCTCTTCTTGGTTGGGACCGGGGTATTATCTTTCTTGGATTTTGGAGTTCTTTTCTTTTGGGATTGTAGGACTCACCCAACGTTTTCATCAACTCAGCTAACGTTTCCTCAATAGATGAACCGGGTTCATCTACTACTTGTTGTAGGCTTTCCAGACCTGTTGCTGCTTCCCTAGAATTTCTTCCCCCTAAAACTTTGACTCCTTTCTCAACAATCACAGGAGTGGTCCACCAATAGCCAGAGTGGCACCTTCCTTCCCATGTCCCATTTCTGAACTCCCTTTTCCCTCTCTCTTAATGTTAATATTTTTCCCAATTTTTCTTCTCATATCCGGTACCTTTACATCCACTAACGACTCAATCAAGATAAACCTGTTTTCAGCCATTTCAGTTGCAGACCCAACTTCAATATTTCCCTTTTCAGTGTCAGATGAACCCGGTACTTCATCCTCATTTGCAGATTTGAAGGACTCACTGGAATATTCAGAATCTTGGACCTTGCTGGCTTGAAGTAACTCATTTAGTTTTCTGGCATGCAAATGTTTTCCTGGCCAACATCTTTACTCTACGTTTTCTGGGGGCTGGAGTGGGGCTAGGTGTAATGGCTGGGATAAATTTAGGTGAAGGAGTGGGTTCAGGGATAGGTTCGAGAATTGGTTCAGGAACTGGAGGGTTTTGGGGGGTCGAAGACCTGGTTGGAGAATGTGAGCTGTGTATCGATGGAGAATTAGAACCAGTGTCGTCAAGACCGACCCCGTAATCAGGGGTGGTTGATGAAGATGAAACAAGGGGTGGTGAAGAAGACATTGTTATGAAGATTTGGGGAGAGAAGAATGTTGATCACTTCGGTATGAGAGGAATGATGAACTTGGTTCGATGGTTATGCTTTTGAAGAGGGGAGGTAATTATGGCCTTTTAAGGATGTGGTTATTAATTGTACAACGGGCATAATTCTTGGTCAAGTGGGAGTCTAATCGTTGTAGGAGTGTCAGTGATTAGTTATAACTCCCTAAATCTAGTTAATTAAGGTTCGATAGGACTCTTTGAAACCNATTAATACATGGAAAAAGAGTATGGAAATAAAGTCATGATACTGAGCAATGATTAGTCTGGTTAGCTACCTATTTTAGTATTTCTAGCCAAAATAAATCCATTTTTATTTTGCAATTAGGTGATCTTAATCATCCCTAATTCTAGCATGTTTTTCTCAAAATGCTCCCTACTTAGTGCCTTAGTGAAGATATCTGCAATTTGTTTGTCAGTAGCACAGAATTCGATTGAGATCATTCCTTTTTCATAGTTATCTCTTAGGAAATGGTGTCTGACATCCATGTTCTTGGTTCTCTTATGATGAACCGGGTTCTTCGTCATGCTAATTGCACTAGTGTTGTCATAGAAAACAGGAATGCATCCAACCTCTATACCAAAATCCATGATTTGTTGCTTGATCTATAGCAACTGAGCACAACATGAGGCTGCAACCACATATTCAGCCTCAGCAGTAGACAAGGCTACTGAGTTTTGTTTCTTTGTGGCCCAAGACACAAGGCAAAAGCCCAAAAAGTGAGCCATGCCTGAGGTACTTTTCAAGTCAACCAGGAAACCTGCATAATCTGCATCAGCATATCTTACAAGGTCGAAATTACTACCTTTAGGATACCAAAGACATAAATCAGTAGTGCCCTTCAGATATCTCAGAATTCTCTTCATTGTAGTTAGATGTGACTCCTTTGGATTTGCCTGAAACCTCACACAGTCCTACACTGAACACAATATTAGGTTTGCTGGCAGTGAGATATAATAAATACCCAATCATCCCTCTGTATAGCTTTTGATCAACGGATGAACCAGATTCATCCACATCTAATTTTGTAGCAGTAGTTATGGGGGTGTCAATTTCTTTTGAGTCATCCATTTTAAATCTTTTGAGTAATTCTTTCACATATTATTGTTGATGGATCATTGTTCCATTAGAGTTTTGCTTGATTTTCAAGCCTAAAAAGAAGTTTAGCTCACCCATCATACTCATCTCAAACTCACCCCCCATAAGTTTAGCAAATTCCTTACTCAATTTGTCAGAGGTTGCCCCAAATATGATATCATCCACATATATTTGCACAACAAGGAGATCCTTACCTTTTTCTTTTAAGAACAAGGTAGTATCAATTTACCTCATTTGTATCCATGTTCTAGCAGGAATTTCGATAGCCGCTCATACCATGCTCTTGGTGCTTGTTTGAGTCCATACAAGGCTTTGTCAAGTTTGTATACATGGGCATGTGTCTCCTTGGTTTCAAAACCTGGAGGCTGTTTGACAAATACTTCTTCCTTTAGATAGCCATTGAGGAAAGCACTCTTTACATCCATCTGATGGAGAGTGAATTCCATGTGCGCAGCAAATGCTATAAGAAGTCTGATTGCCTCCAGTCTTGCCACAGGAGCAAAGGTCTCATCATAGTCAATTCCCTCTTCTTGACTATATCCTTGGACAACCAGTCTGGCCTTGTTTCTTGTAACAGTTCCATCCTCATCGAGTTTGTTCCTGAAAACCCACTTTGTGCCAATCACTTATCTGTCTAATGGTGTGTGTACCAAGTGCCATACTTGACTTCTTTCAAATTGATTCAGCTCTTCTTTCATGGCATTTACCCAGTCAGCATCCTATAAGGCTTCAGCAATGTTCTTTGGTTCGATCAAGGATAGAAAGGCATCAAACGCACACAGATTTTTCAAAGAGGATCTTGTTTTGATTTCGGATGTCAAATCTGTTATGATGTTCTCAAGAGGATGAGATTTTTGATATTTGTGTTGTTTGAGCACCAATTTTTCACTTCTAGATGATCTCATGGTGCCTTGTTATTGTGGAGCAGGATCAGGGCCAAGGTCCAAAGTGATTTGCTGTTGAGTTCCCCCTATCATGTTGCTTGGGGTAGTTAGACGTGGTACATCACCTGTTCCATCTTCCATAATTGCTTCAATTTTTCACTGCTTCTAACCAGTCCAAGCTCCTCATCTTCTGATTCCCGTCTCTCAGAAAGAGTGTTAGTTTCATCAAAAACAACATGCACACTCTCCTCTACACACATAGTTCTTTTGGTATATACTTTATAAGCTTTGCTATGTGATGAATATCCCAAGAATACTCCCTCATCACTTCTGGGATCAAATTTACCTAGGGAATCTTTGCCATTGTTGTGCAAAAAGCACTTGCATCCAAAAGCCCTAAGCTGGGATATGTTGGACTTTCTCCCTTTAAGTAATTCATAAGGAGTTTTCTCTACCAGTAGTCTGGTCATGCATCTATTAATTATGTAGCATGCAGTGTTTATTGCTTCTGCCCAGAAGCTATGGGGTAGTTTGCTAGAAAGAAGCAAGGTTTTAGCCATATCTTCAAGAGTTCTGTTCTTTCTTTCAACAACCCCATTTTGCTATGGGGTTCTAGGGGAAGAAAAGTTGTGATTTATACCATGTTCATCACAGAATTCAGCAGACTTTGCATTCTCAAATTCAGTACCATGATCAGATCTTATTGATGCTAGTTGATTTCCTAACTGTTTTTAAGTTTTTCTAACAAATGAAGTGAACATATCAAATACTTCTTCTTTAGATGTCAAAAATAATGGTCCAACTGAACCTTGAGTAATCATCAACTAGCACCATTACATATTTCTTACCACCTCTGCTCAGAGTTCTCATAGCACCACATAAGTCCATATGAACCAGTTCCAATGTCCTAGTGGTACCGACCATTTTCTTGCTTTTGAATGAGGATCTTACCTGCTTCCCCCTTGCACATGCCTCACAAACTTTGTCTTCCTTGAAATTAATGTTAGGAAGCCCTACCACTAAGTCCTTAGAGACTAATTTGTTAAGCTGATTCAGACTCGTGTGACCAAGTCTTTTGTGCCAAAGGAGGGGATCATTGTCCAACACACTTAAGGAAGTGAGTTCATTTTATGATAGTGTGGACAAGTCTATGATATAGATGTTATTCATTCTTTTTCCCTGCAAAATAATCTTGCCAGTAAGCAGGTTGATCACAAAGCATTTTGTGGGAGTGAAAGCAACTAGGTTACCTCTGTCACACAATTGTGACACACTGATCATGCTATATTTCAAGCCATCTATCAAGTACACATGTTCAATGGAACGTGTGTCATCCTTACCTACCTTACCAACCCCGATAATTTCACCTTTCTTTCCATTTCCAAAGGAGACATTTCCTCCTTTGAGGTTTTCAAGTGAAAGGAACCGTTCCTTGTTCCCTGTCATATGTTTTGAGCAGCCACTATCCAAGTACCAAATTTGGTTGTTTCCTCTCACTTGAACCTACAAAAAGAAATCCGGGGTTAGTCTTAAGAACCCAAACTAGTTTGGGTCCCTTTCTAAGAGAGAAAGGATGAATTAAGCTTTTTTTGGCCCAATTTGGTAACCAGTTTTTTCTTTTAACAAAGCTCTCATTTCTTCGACTAGCCTGCTCTTTTGCAGTACACTCAATTTTGTAATGACCAGTCTTACCATAGTGGGTGCAAATTTTATTCTCAGAGAGAGTGAGATACTTGCTTTTGGGATCCCACTTGGGCAATTGACTCCCAAATCCAAGTCCTCTCCGGTTGCTACTATGATTTTCTTGAAGCCATGTCAAGGCATCAGAGGATTTATTCAATTTACAAGTTCGATCTAATTCATGTTTGACTTTACCAAGTTCTTCTTTAAGTGTCCTTATCTGTTTATCCTTAGTATACATCTTATCTTTTAGTTTTCCCACATTTTCTTCTAACATGATATGAGAATGATCAACAATCTTTTTACTAAATCCTAGCTTTAATTTTAAAATTTCAGATTTCAGCTCTAGAATCTTAGTTTCTAGTGGATGAACCTGGTTCATCAAGACAGTGTTTTTATTTTCAGATTCACTTACTCTGATTTCCAGGTTCATGAATTTTGCTTTTAGCATTGCACACTCTTTAGAGAGTTGTTATTTCTCTTTGGTTGTTTCTTCGGAATCATCCATGAAATCAAGTAGCAACTCAGAGAGTTTTTCTTTAGATAGGAACTTTATTTTATTTTTGAGATGGGATATACTTACCTCTGGTTCTTCATATGATTCCTCATCAGATTCTCCAATTGCCATGAGCGCCTGTTCTTCATTCTCACCATCTTCTGATTCTTCATCTGAGCTTTCCCCCCAAGCAGCAACCATAGTTTTTGTTGTGGTTTTCTTGGGTTGGACCAGTTCGTTCTTCCTGTTCCTTCTTTCAAATCTCTCCTTTTTTCCATTCCACTTCCCACTGAGGACAGTTTTTGATATGGTGGTCAGTCTTTCCACACTTGTAGCATCCCTCGTTGGTTGGCCTTTCTGGAGCTTTTGCTTTGTTGTAGTTTCCACCTCTAGAGATGCCCTTCTTCCTTATGAGATCTGCTTCCTCAGTGATTCTTAGTGCTAGACTCCTTTCCTTCTTTGGAGCATCCATTTTCATTGTCTGCCTTCTAAGTTCACAGGCAGTAAGGTTTCCAATTAGCTCATCCAATCTGAGGGTTGCCATATTTTTGGATTCTTGGATAGCAGTGATTTTACTTTCCCAGGAAATTGGTAAGACCCTTTTCAGGATCTTCTCTACCCTGTCCTCTTCAAAAATGACTCTACCAAGAGACTTAAGTTCATTTGTAAAGAGTTGTGAACCTTGTGTACATCTCTTGGATTGTCTCTCCTTCTTTCATAATAAAGTTTTCATACTGGGAGTATAGTAGAGCACCTCTTGATCTTTTCACTTGAGGTATCCCAAATTTCTTTGGCAGTGGTGCAGCTTTGAATCTTACTATACTCGTCTGGACCTAGTCCACAAACTAGCCACTTTTTGGCCTTAGCATTTTTCTCCCATTTCTTTAGATCCTCAGCAGTGCAGTCAGCTCTAGTTTTTGGTACATCTTCTCTGTCAACAGTCTTCTTCATGGTGGCTAGAGGACCATCAGTGACTATGTACCAAAGTTCATAGTCTTCTCCAATCAAATGAGCCTTCATCATGTTCTTCCACCAGGAGTAATACTGGCCATTAAAGAGTGGTGGCCTTGCAGTTGATTGACCCTCCCAGTTTCCAGGTGGTCCACTCATTTTGATCTTTTCCAAGGTGTTAGCCTTTTCAAGGATAACCTGCTCTAATACCAATTGATGTCTTATATGTCAATACCACACAAGAGGGGGAGGGGGTGATTTGTGTGGTGTCCAATTTTTGAGTGCAGTCTCTATAGAAGAACCTGGTTCTTCTTGGTGTTCCAACTTTTACAGTTTGCGGAAAAGTAATTGCAGAATTTAAAGAACGCAACAAGTTTTACGTCGAAAACACCTGGCCCAAAGGAGAAAAAACCACGACCTACTTCCCAGTAGGATTTTCCCAAACTCTTCACTATATCAATGAGCTAAACATCATTTACAAAATAAACTCTTTTGTAAACCTAAGGACTAACTCTAATCCCTTTGTGGAAAACTAGCCTCTAGCTATTTGCGACAAATTTCAAGTTAAGTCTAACTTGAACAGTGTGTACCTATTACAATTGCTTCTAGATAAAGCTGAAAGATACAATATGTAATCACCTACTACAAACAACTAAACTCAAAAGACAACAAATGGAACTGGTTCTTCTAGTTGGTTCAAGTAGCTTTTGTATCGCACAAGGATTCTGCTTGCAAAATTGCTTTGGTAATTTTGCTTTTAGTTCTTGTTTCACTTCAGTGTTTGTGCGTTAATTCTTCAGCAGGAATGCTTCAACATTTTATAGAGTCAGTAGTTGAGATGTTGTTGTTCAGTTCTAGTGCAACTCTTCCTAGTTGGAAGAGTTTGAGTTTATCACAACTTCCTTGATCTCGATTTGAGTTTATCTCAACTTCCTTGATCTTGATTCTATCCTACCTGAAATCGAACTCCATCTACTTATCAATTTTCAACCTTTTCACTTAGGATATAACCTCTTAGTTCCCATATAATGTTTATCTCCTGTGCATGGACACTTCTCGTGCCAATGGATCTGTTTGACTATGTTTGCCCTGATGGACCTGGTTCAACTTGGTTGGCATTTGTCAATCTTCAAAACCATGCAGTGACTTGATTCAACACACATGTTTATAATTTATGTATTTTATTATTGGCCCATAGTAAGTATCGATGTCGACCCCTCGTCACTGCTTCTTCGTGGTTAGACTGGATACTTACTGGGTACATGGTGTTTATATACTCACGCTACACTTCTGCACTAAGCGTGCAGGATCTGAGGTTGGTGCATCTGGTAGTCATCCTAGCGCACTCCTGATACTCTGAGACTTAGTGGTGAGCTGCCTTCTGAGTCCGTTCTGCAGTACCCGAAGTCTCTATTTTTTATATAATTCATGTCTACTTATTTCAGACAATAGTTTAGCATTTTTTATATTCTACTAGTAACTCATACACTTGTGACACCAGGTCTTGGAATTATGCTAGTAGACACTTGATGATTTTTGAGTAATTATTTCACCACATTTGTTCTTATAATTGTTTACGCCTTATTTTATTAAATTTCTCACCTCTTACTTATTTAATAATTAAAAATCAACCATTTGTAAAATGTGAAAAAGAATAAATACATGGTTAGTTCACCGTTGGCTTGCCTAGCGGCGACGTTGAACGCCATCACAGATTATAGGGAAATTGAGTTGTGACAACATGTTATCAGAGCACTAGGTTCACGTAGGTCTCACAAGTTATGAGCAGGCCTAATAGAGTCTTGCGGATAGGTGCAGAGATGTTCGTACTTATCTTCGAGAGGCTATAGGGTGTTAGGAAACCTCTCTTTCTTCATCCGCTATTGTGCAATTGATGTTATGCTAAGTATCTTTCTCTTATTATTTCACAGATGGTGTGAAAAGCATACGGCAAATGTACCCGACCATGGAGGAGCTACTCCCCCTACTGCTAGAGGTCGGGGGAGGGCTCCGGCTTGTGGTAGAGGATGAGGAAATCCCAGAGTTTCTCCACGTATGCATCCAGTAGATCCACTAGAGGATCCTATTATTGAGGAGCAGGGAAAGGTGCCTATAGCAAAGACAGCCCTGGCGGATTTCTTGTCCTCACCGGGATTTCAAGAGGCCATGGGCTGTATGTTGCGGTTTATGGATTCTATGACTCAGGATGGTCTATTTCCAACAGACCCAGCCACATCTCAGGAACGAGGGGGAGCTCAGACCCCTACCACTCAGTCTCCTAGGCATGCAGTTATCGTATATCAAACCATGGGAGCCCAGCCAGTGGCAGCAGCTATACCTGAGCCTAAACCAGCTGCGGTCGGTGAGCCGTAGAAGCTATTGGACAGATGGACCAGGCTACACCCTCATGTCTTTGGAGGTGAGCGACATGATGATCCCCAAGACTTTATTGATCGGTGTAGGGACATACTACACAACATGAGGATATTGGAGTCCCACGGGGTGGACTTTACTACTTTCCAGCTGAAGGGCAGGGCCCGTAGGTGGTGGCAATCATATCTACTCGGCAGACCAGCAAGTTATCCTCCCTTGACTTGGGACCAGTTCACATGTATTTTTCTTGATAGGTATATTCCACCCTCTCATAGGGAAGATTTACGGTTTCAGTCAAGCAGCTCCAACAGGGTCAAATGTCAATGACCGTCTATGAGGCGAGATTCTCTAAGTTGTATCGCCATGCAGTTATGATACGTCCCCCCGATGCAGAGAGAGTGCAGTTCTGTTATTTTGGAAGGTTAAGTGGTTCTGCATCTGGGGTAGAGGTAAGTTTGGGAGAGGTCAGCCTAGCAGACCCACATATAAAGTACCGCCGCCTTCTCCGGGTGCTTCAATGGGTCCTATTTCAGCGCCATGCCAGAGGGTTCCTATCATCCACCAACTATTCAGGCTTCCTCCAATAGGTATTTAGGCCATCAGGGTCAGACTTCAGGTCATCGGTCCTTCATTCTGAGGGGTTGTTACGAGTGTGGGGATCATGGCCACATGAAGAGGTTTTTTCCCAGACTTTGGGGCAAGGCAGTACAGTAGGGTCATCATCCTATGATTACAGCACCAACTGCCATACTAACCGTCCGGTAGCCCAGAGGCGGAGGGAAGGTGGGTAGGGGTCATCCTAGAGGTGGAGGCCAGGTAGGTGGAGGCTAGTCTGGTGGTGCTCCAGCTAGATTCTATGCTTTTCCAGTCAGACCAGATATAGTGGCCTCCGATGCCGTGATCACAGGTATTATTTCTGTCTTGGGTAGGGATGCTTCGGTACTATTTGATCTAGGGTCTACATATTCATATTTTTCATCTCTGTTTACTAATTTCTTAGGTGTTCTTCGTGAGTCCTTGGGTGCTCCTATATATGTGTCCACACTAGTGGGAGATTTTGTGGTTAATGACCGGATCTATCAGTCCTTTTTTGTTACTTTCTATGTTTATGGGACTAGAGCGGACCTTTTGTTACTCCATATGACCGACTTTGAGATCATCCTAGGCATGGACTGATTATCCCCATATCACGCCATCCTTGATTGCCATGCCAAGACTGTTACCTTAGCGATGCCAGAGTTGCTTAGATTGGAGTGGAAGGGTTCATCTGTTAGTGCATCTAGTCAGGTTATCTCTTTTCTGAAGGCTCGAAACATTGTCGGGAAGGGTTGTTTGGCTTATCTAGCTTATGTTCGGGATACTAATGTAGATACCCCGGTGATTAATATAGTGCTCGTGGTCCGGAAGTTCTCCGATGTGTTTCCTTCTGATCTTCCAAGCATGCCACCAGATCGTGATATCGATTTATGTATTGATTTGGCTCCAGGTACCCAGCCTATCTCTATTCCATTGTACCACATGGATCTGAAGAAGTTGAAGGAGAAAATTGAAGAGTTTCTAGCAAAGTGGTTCGTCAGACCGAGTGTATCACCTTGGGGTCACTGGTGTTATTCGTGAAGAAGATGGATGGGACTATGCGGATGTGCATTGCTTATTGCTAGTTGAATGAAGTTACCATTAAGAACAAGTACCTGTTGTCGCGTACTGATGATTTGTTTGACCAGTTGCAGGGTGCCAGGGTGTTGACCCATGTCAGTGCATAGTTTTGAAGATTGACAAATGGCTGACCAGTTGAACCAGGTCCATTAGAGCACACATCTTGAACTGAATAGCTGGCACATGAAACGTATATGAATATGAGATATTTGTGAATGTGAGATATCAATGAACCAAGAGATTTTCTCCTAATGCGAAAAGGTTGCAAACTGATGAGAAGTTTGAAGTCAAATTCATCAAGGAAAGTAACAAAAGAAAGGAAGTTGTGGTTGATACAAATTTGTTTACCCAGGTAGAGTTGGACCAGAATTGGATGACAAGCTCAACAACTGACTCTATAAATACTTGATGTATTTCTGCTAGAATTCGACACGAACAAAAGTTGAAGTGAATCAAAGTTTGAAAGTAAAGTTCCTAGAGTTATTTTGCTAGAAGAATAATTGTGTGATTAAAAGGCTACAGTTCAACTAGAAGAACCAGTTCCATCTGATTAATTATTGAGTCTAGTTGATTGTAGTAGGAGTTTTAATATTGTATCTTTTCAGCTTTCATAGAAGCAATTGTAATAGGTACGCATTGTTCAAGTTAGAGTTAACTTGAAGCTTGTAGAAATTAGCTGGGGGCTAGTTACTTCAAAGGGATTAGAGTTAGTCGTAGGATTACAAAAGAGTTTATTTTGTAAGTCCGTTTGGCTCAGGGTTTTTAGTGAAGTGTGNACTGATTTTAATATTCCGCAACAGTAGAAGTAAGTACATCAAGAAGAACCAGGTTCTTCTATTGAGACAACACTCGAAAAATTGGGTACCTCATAATTAACTTGTATAATTGTGTGGTATTAACGTCTAAAACATCAATTTGTATCAGAGCACGTTATCCTTGAAAGGCTAACACCTTGGAGAAGATCAATATGAGTGCACCACCTGGAAATTGGGAAGGTCAATCAACTGCAAGGCTACCACTCTTCAATGGCCAGTATTACTCTTGGTGGAAAAACAGGATGAAGGACCACCTGATTGGAGAAGACTATGAACTCTGGGACATAGTCACTGATGGTCCTCTAGCTACCATGATGAAGACTGCTGAAGGTATAGATATACCAAAGACTAGAGCTGATTGCACTGCTGAGGATCTGAAGAAATGGGAGAAGAATGCAAAGGCCAAAAAGTGGCTAGTGTGTGGACTAGGTCCAGACGAGTACAGCAGAATCCAAAGCTGCACCACTGCCAAAGAGATTTGGGATACCTTGCAAGTAGCCCATGAAGGAACACCTCAGGTAAAAAGGTCAAGAGGTACTCTACTATACTCTCAGTATGAAAACTTCACTATGAAAGAAGGAGAGACTATCCAAGAGATGTACACAAGGTTCACAACCTTGACTAATCAACTGAAGTCTCTTGGAAGAGTCATTATTGAAGAGAACAGGATTGAGAAGATCCTAACAAGGATCTTGCCTATTTCCTGGGAAAGCAAAATCACTGCTATCCAGGAATCCAAAAATATGGCAACCCTGAGATTAGATGAACTGATTGGAAACCTCACTGCCTAAGAACTGAGAAGGCAGACAATGAAGATGGATGGTCCAAAGAAGGAGAGGCGTCTAGAACTAAGAATCACTGAGGGAGAAGATCTGGAGGATGATGAGATAGCCATGATCACCAAAGAATTTAGAAACTTTCTCATGAGGAAGAAGGGCATCTCTAGAGGAGGAAACTACAACAAAGCAAAAGCCCCAGAAAGGCCAACCAACGAGGGATGCTATAAATGTGGTAAGACTGACCATCTCATCAAAAACTGTCCTCAGTGGGAAGTAGAATGGAAAAAGGAGAGATATGAAAGAAGGAACAGGAAGAAGGAACATGTCCAACCCAAGAAAACCACAACAAAGGCTATGATTGCTGCTTGGGGGGGAAGTTCAGATGAGGAATCTGAAGATGGGAAGACTGAAGATCAGCTGCTCATGTCAATTGGAGAATCTGATGAGGAATCACATGAAGAACCAGAGGTAAGTGTCTCCCATCTTAAAAACAAAGTAAAGTTCCTATCTAAAGAAAAACTCTCTGAGTTGCTACTTGATTTTATAGATGATTCTGAGGAAACAACCAAAGAGAAGGATCAACTATCTAAAGAATGTGATGGTAAAAGAAAAGTGCATGAACCTGGAAATCAGAGTCAGTGAATCTGAAAAGAAAAACACTGACTTGTTGAACCAGGTTCATCCACTTGAAACTGAGATTCTAGAACTAAAATCTGAAAACTTAAAGCTAAAGCTAGGATCCAGTAAAAAGGTTGTTGATTATTCTCATATCATGTTAGAAGAAAACATAGAAAAATTAAAAGATAAGACGTATGCCAAGGATGAATAGATAAGAACTCTTAATGAAGAACTTGGCAAAGCCAAACATGAATTAGATCGAATTTGTAAATGGAATAAATCTTCTGATGCCTTGATATGGCTTCAAGAGAATCATAGTAGCAACAGGAGAGGGATTGGATTTGGAAGTCAATTGCCCAAGTGGGATCCCAAAAGCAAGTGTCTCACTCTTCCTGAGAATAAAATCTGCACCCATTGTGGTAAGGCTAGGCACTACAAATATGAGTGTACTACAAAAGAGCAGGCCAGTCGAAGAAACGAGAGGTTTGTAAAAAGGAAAAACTGGCTACCAAATTGGGTCAGGAAAAATTTGATTCATCTATTCTCACATAGAAAAGGACCAAAACTAGTTTGGGTTCTTAATACCAACCCCTGATTTTTTTGTAGGTAGTGAGAGGAGGAAGCCAAATTTGGTAGTTGGATAGTGGCTGCTCAAAGCATATGACTTGGAACATGGAACAGTTCCTTTCACTTGAAAGTCTCAAAGGAGGAAATGTCTCCTTTGGAAATGGAAAGAAAGGTGAAATCATTGAGGTTGGTAAGGTAGGTAATGATGACACACGATCCATTGAAAATGTGTATCTAATAGATGGCTTGAAATATAGCCTGATCAGTGCATCACAACTGTGTGAAAGAGGTAACCTGGTTGCTTTTACTTCCACAAAATGTTTTGTGATTAACATGCTTACTGACAAGATTGTTTTGCAGGGAAAAAGAATGAATAACATCTATGTCATAGACTTGTCCACACTGTCTAAAAATGAACTCACTTGCCTAAGTGTGTTGGACAGTGATCCACTCCTATGGCACAAATGACTTGGTTATGCGAGTCTAACTCAGCTTAACAAACTAGTCTCTAAGGACTTAGTGGTATGATTTCCTAACATAAAGTTCAGGGAGGACAAAGTTTGTGAGGCATGTGCCAGGGGAAGCAGGTAAGGTCCTCTTTCAAAAGTAAGAAAATAGTCAGTACCACCAGGACGTTGGAACTGGTTCATATGGATCTATGTGGTCCTATGAGAACTCTGAGTAGAGGTGGTAAGAGATATGTGATGGTGCTAGTTGATGATTATTCAAGGTTCACTTGGACCTTATTCCTGGCATCTAAGGATGAAGCATTTGATATGTTCACCTCATTTGTCAAGAAAACTCAAAATCAATTAGGACATCAACTAGCATCAATAAGATTGACCATGGTACTGATTTGAGAATGCTAAGTTTGCTGAGTTCTGTAATGAACATGGTGTTAATCATAACTTTTCTGCTCCTAGAACCCCACAGCAAAATGGGGTTGTTGAAAGGAAAAACAGAAATCTTGAAGACATGGCAAGAAACATGCTTATATCTAGCAAACTACCTCACAGCTTCTTGGCTGAAGCAATAAACACTGCTTGTTACATAATCAATAGATGCATGACCAGACCTCTGGTAGAGAAAACACCCTATGAATTACTCAAAGAGAGAAAGCCCAATATATCCCACTTTAGGACTTTTGGATGCAAGTGTTTTGTGCATAATAATGGCAAAGATTCCCTAGTAAAATTTGATCCAAGAAGTGATGAGGGAGTATTCTTGGGATATTCATCACATAGCAAAGCTTATAAAGTGTATAATAAAGGAACTATGTGTGTAGAAGAAAGTATACATGTTGTCGTTGATGAAACTAACATTCTTGTTGAGAGATGGGAACCTGAAGATGAGGAGATTGGACTGATAAGAAGCAGTGATCACATTGAAGCAAGCATGGAAGGTAGAACAGATGATGGACCAGGTTCAACTACCCCAAGCATCATGACAGAGGGAATTCAACATATGCAACCTAGACCTGATCCTGCTCCACAGCAACAAGACACCATGGAATCGTCTAGGAATAAACAACTAGTACTTATACCACACAGATATCAGAGTTCTCACCCTCTTGAGAACATCATAACAGATTTGGCATCCGGAATCAAAACAAGATCATCCTTGAAAAATCTGTGTGTGTTTAATGCCTTTCTATCCATGATCGAACCAAAGAACATTGGAGAAGCCCTACAAGATGCTGACTGGGTAAATGTCATGCAAGAAGAGCTGAATCAGTTTGAAAGAAGTCAAGTATGGCACTTGGTACCCAGGCCACTAGACAGATCAGTGATTGACACCAAGTGGGTCTTCAGGAACAAGCTCGATGAGGATGGAACTGTTACAAGAATAAGGCAAGATTAGTTGTTCAAGGGTATAGTCAATAAGAAGAAATTTACTATGATGAGAACTTTGCCCCTGTGGCAAGACTGGAGGCAATCATACTTCTTATAGCATTTGCTGCACACATGGAATTCACTCTTCATCAGATGGATGTTGAGAGTGCCTTTCTCAATAGCTATCTAAAGGAAGATATATTTGTCAAGCAGCCTCCAGGTTTTGAAAGCAAGGAGTCACCTGAACACGTATACAAACTCAGCAAGGCTCTATATGGTCTCAAACAAGCACCAAGAGCATGGTACGAACGATTATCAAAATTCCTGCTAGAACATGGGTACAAACGAGGCAAAATTGATAGTACCTTGTTCTTAAGGGAAAAGGATAAGGATCTCCTGGTTGTGCAAATATATGTCGATGATATTATATTTGGGGCGACTTCTGAAAAATTGAGCAAGGAATTTGCTATGCTAATGGGAAGTGAGTTTGAGATGAGTATGATGGGTGAGCTAAACTTTTTCTTAGGCTTGCAAATTAAGCAAAACCCAAATGGAACAATGATCCACCAACAAAAGTATGTGAAAGAATTGCTCAAGAAGTTTAAAATGGAAGACTCAAAAGAAATAGACACTCCCATAGCCACAACTACAAAATTGGATGTGGATGAACCTGGTTCATCTGTTGATCAGAAGCTATACAGAGGGATGATTGGGTCTCTATTATATCTCACTGCCAGCAGACCTGATATTGTGTTCAGCGTGGGATTGTGTGCTAGGTTTCAGGCAAATCCAAAGGAGTCCCACCTCACTACAGTAAAGAGAATTTTGAGATATTTGAAAGCCACTACTGATTTGTGCCTTTGGTATCCTAAAGGTAGTAATTTCTACCTTGTAGGATATGCTGATGTTGATTATGCAGGATTCCTGGTTGACAGGATATGTACTTCAGGTATGGCTCACTTTCTGGGTTCATGCCTTGTGTCTTGGGCTACCAAGAAAGAAAAATCAATAGCCATGTCTACTGCTGAGGCTGAATATGTGGTTGCAGCCTCATGCTGTGCCCAGTTGCTATGGATCAAGCAACAACTCATGGATTTTGGTAATTATGTGGGATACATTCCTATTTTTTGTGATAACACTAGTGCTATTAGTATGACGAAGAACCCGATTCATCACAAGAGGACTAAGCACATAGATGTTAGGCACCATTTCCTAAGGGATAACTATGAAAAAGGAATGATCTCAATTGAATTTTGTGCTACTGATCATGAAATTGCTGATATATTCACTAAATCACTTAGTAGGGAGCATTTTGAGAGAAACATGCTGGAATTAGGGATGATTAAGATCACCTGATTGAAAAAAAAATGGCTAGAAAAATTTAATTAGGTACTTAATCAGATTAATAATTGCCTAGCATCATGTCTTTATTGTCATACTCGTGTGCCATGTATTAATATGATTCCCTAGATGCTAATGATGTTTATCTATATTTGTAAATTGAGGCAATTTAAAGATTTCTAACAGGATAAACCTAGTTCATCCATGCTGATTCATCTGACTGACGAGGTACGTACTCTTCTCCATATATTAATTCAATTACAGTCATACATGAGCAGGATTCTTTCCATAATTGGTTCAAATTCAAATACTTCGTAATCACCCAAATTGANATGTTTATCTATCTTTGTAAATTGAGGCAATTTAAAGATTTCTAACAGGATGAACCTGGTTCATCCATGCTGATTCATCTGACTGACGAGGTACGTACTCTTCTCCATATATTAATTCAATTACAGTCATACATGAGCAGGATTCTTTCCATAATTGGTTCAAATTCAAATACTTCGTAATCACCCAAATTGAACCAGTTTCAAGAAATCCAGTCTTCATTTAATTAGCCCAGTTTTAGGGGGAAATTAAATGTCTAATCAAGTAAGTCCTTCGGCGATTAGACTCCTACTTAAGTACACATTCTGCATGTTGAAATATCCCTAGCCACATCTTATAAAAGGTCATCATTACTCTTCTCTTCATAAAGAAACCTTCAAACCAAGTTCAACTTATTCTACACAAACCAAAAATTTGATTATCGCCTTTTCTTCCTAACAATACATAATCATGTCTTCACCACCACCAGCTTCTTCTTCTAATTCATCACCTAATCATGATTACGATGGAGGAAATTCTGAATCTTTCTTCAATTCTCCATCTGTATACAGTTCTCAATCACCAGAAATTTCGTCAACCCCTGAAAGTACACCCATTCCTGAACCCACTCCAAACCCTACACCTGCCCCCAAGAATCGTCGTGTCAAAGTTCTTGCCCGGAAATCTGTTACTTCTGGGACTAGGGAAAAATTCTTGGAGGATCTTATTAAAGCGGACAAAGGTACTAAGTCAGATTCGTCCAGTGAATCCTTTAAATCAGCCAATGAGGAAGATGCACCTGGTTCAGCTAGTTCTGAAAAAGGTAATCTTGAAATCAATTCTGAATTAACTTCTGCTGATAAAAGATTCGTGTTGGTTGGGTTTGTTATTGATGTTGAAGTGCCTGAAAGGCAGAGGGGTGGTAGAAAAGAAAGAATTCTTGAGAGAAAGGGAAAAGAAGTTGTGAGGGGATCTGGGGAGGATGGTACCACGCTTGTTATCTGTGGTCCCATTCCTGAAACTGTTGGAGAAAACGTCACAGATTTAGGGGGAAGCATGGTTGAGGAGGCTGTAGCAGGTCTTGCAAGTCTGAAGAAAGGAACAAATGAACCTGGTTCATCTAGGGAAGAAAAATTCGCTGAAAGGCTGAAGAAACTGGGGTAGTCCTATAACCCCAAGAAAAGAAGGACTCAGAAGTCCAAAAAGGCAACTCACCCAGTTCCTTCAAAGAAAAGAAAAGTTTCTGAAGTTGCTGATGTTCCTGCTCCAAAAGTAAGAGCTACTCGTAGCACTGTGAGATATGAAGAAGAAAAATTGGAAAAGGCTCTGAAAGAGAGCAAGAAGAAGAGGGCAGCAAAAGGAAAAGCAAAAGTTGGAGAGCCTGTTAAGGCTATTGAGATTGAAGAGACGACGTTGGACCTGGTCCAACAGGAGGATCAGCCTGATCCAGGTGTGGCTGAGACACCAAAGCCCACAAAGGCTAAGTCTTCTTCAAAGAAGTCAGCTAGAATGTCTGTCACACCAACAAGATCTATTAAGAGGACCAGGTCCAAGCCAAAGAAAGTGAAAACTATTGAGAAAGAGGATGATGATGCAGACTAGAGTGGAGAGGGGGGAAGGAAATAGGAGAGGTGACTGACAGAGTTACCATGTTCGGAAAGAGAACAATACTGAAGGGTAAGCTGGTGAAGGATCTAGAGGAGCCTGGAATGCAATATCTACTGGAAACTCTGGAGGTGTGGGGATGGAAGGACATGGTTCTTCGCATGGAAGGTAGGATGGCAAGGGCTGAGTTGGTAGAATTCATGGGAAATGCCATTGTCAAGGAAGGCAGGGTCACCTCCATGGTCAAAGGAATTGAAGTTTCCTTTGATGCTAAAGAACTGGGCATTATTCTGAACATACGAGCTGAGGGCTATAAGGACTACACAAGGCAAAGATGGCCTTGTCTAGATGGGATGGCCTCAGCAATCAACATCACCAGATTCTTCAGTGATAGTGAGAAGGAGATTGAACCCAGGCCGGTTTACAAGAGTTAAATGAAGCCATAGCACAAGCTACTCTTCGAGTTCGTCATCAAGTTTCTACTGACTAGACAAGAAAGAAGGCACATTGCAAATTATATGGATCTGACCTTGATGGAGTTCTTGTACACGGGAAAGCAAATAAACTGGCAGGCTTTCATCATCTAACTCTTTGACAGAGTTGTGAATGGAACCAAAGCACACACAATTCCATATGGCTTCATTCTGACAGCAGTGCTTGCACATTTTGGGGTTCCAGTAAAGAAGGCTGAGATGGCTACTGCCAAAGATTATTTCGGGAAGGAAACTTTGTGACTACAATGTCAATGTTCGCGTGGATGAACCTGGTTCATCTAGGAAGCAACCAGTCAATAGCAAAGTTAGAAATTTGGTGCAGGAATACGAGATAAAGGATATGGAGATCCTTTGTTTCAAGTCTCGTGTGATTGAGGTTGAAGCTGAGCGGGATGCTCTTAGGGATGAATTAGAAAAGGAGAAAGAAAAGAACGAGGGTGTTCTTTAGTAGATGCTTTCTCTCCTACAATCCAAGACCACAACCTCCTCTGTACCTTCCCATCCTTAGGCTGTCCAGAGCTTCCAAAACACCTCTTTAGACCAGTTGTTCAGTTTCAGTTATTTTTACTTTGTTTTTTGCTCATGGTAGGTTTGTTTTTGTTTTTCTGTATGGTGGTTGATAATCGTTACTAATCAATGAATTTTGCTTCTAGTTATTGACTTGTCTCAATTTCTTAGTTAGCTAACATTTATTGGCTTCTTGTGTTGATTAATCATGCTTTGCACCTGCAGTTGCCTTAATGGCCATGAGTAATAATTAATAAATCTGGTAAGTGTATCATTTTGCAAACTTTTCGATGATGCCAAAAGGGGGAAGATATGTGCTGAACTTTTTCAAAAAAAAATTCAAAGTGATATTTATAACCTAATGAACCTGGTTTCTCTATGATTAATGCTTAAAACCATACAAAGTGTTTAAAGTGTATACAGGATTAAGCACAGAGTTTGTCATCATCAAAAAGGGGGAACTTGTTGACCCATGTCACTGCATAGTTTTGAAGATTGACAAATGGCTGACCAGTTGAACCAGGTCCATCAGAGCATACATTTTAAACTGAATAGCTGGCACATGAACCGTATATTCATAGCAGATATTTGCGAATGTGAAATATCAATGAAGCAAGAGATTGTCTCCTAATGCGAAAAGGTTGAAAACTGATGACAAGATTGAAGTCGAATTCGGCAAGGAAAGTAACAAAAGAAAGGAAGTTGAGGTTGATACGAATTTGTTTACCCAGGTAGAGTTGGACCATAATTGGATGACAAGCTCAACAACTGACTATATAAATATTTGATGTATTTCTGCTGGAATTCGACACGCACAAAAGCTGAAGTGAATCAAAGTCTGAAAGCAAAGTTCCCAGAGTTATTTTGCTAGCAGAATCATTGTGCGATTAAAAGGCTACAGTTCAACTAGAAGAACCAGTTCCATCTGATTAATTATTGAGTCTAGTTGATTGTAGTAGGAGTTTTAATATTGTATCTTTTCAGCTTTCATAGAAGCAATTGTAATAGGTACGCATTGTTCAAGTTAGAGTTAACTTGAAGCTTGTAGAAATTAGCTAGGGTCTAGTTACTACAAAAGGATTAGAGTTAGTCCTAGGATTACAAAAGAGTTTATTTTGTAAGTTCATTTGGCTTAGAGTTTTTAGTGAAGTGTTTGAGCAAATCCTACTGAGGAGTAGGTCGTGGTTTTTTCACCTTTTGAGCCAGGTGTTTTCCACGTAAAAATATCTGTATTTTTACTTTACTGCTTTTAATATTCCGCAACAGTAGAATTAAGTACATCAAGAAGAACCAGGTTCTTCTATTGAGATAGCACTCGAAAAATTGGGTACCTCATAATTAACTTGTATAATTGTGTGGTATTAACGTCTAAAACATCACAGGGTGTTCTCAAAGATTGACTTGAGATCGGGGTACCATCAGTTGAAGATTCGTGATTCAGATGTTCCAAAGACGTCTTTCCAGAGTAGATATGGCCACTATGAGTTTCTGGTGATGTCCTTCGGTTTGACTAACGCCCTAGTGGTGTTTATGAATTTGATGAACTAGGTGTTCATACCATATATTGACTCGATTGTCATTGTCCTCATTGATGACATTTTGATCTACTCGTGTAGCATGGAGGAGCACGACCAACATTTGAGAGTGGTGCTTCAGACCTTGCGAGAACAGAATCTATATGCTAAGTTCTCTAAGTGTGAGTTTTGGTTAGATTATGTGGCATTATTGGGGCATGTTGTATCATGTGAGAGTATTAAGGTAGATCCCAAGAAGATCGAGGCATTTTAGAGTTGGCCTCGTCCTACCACAGCGACCGAGATCATGAGCTTCTTGGGGTTAGTAGGTTATTATCGCCGGCTTGTGGAGGGCTTCTCATCTATTGCAGCACCTTTGACTAGATTGACTTAAAATGGTGCTCCGTTCCAAAGGACCGATGATTGTGAGGGGAGATTTAAAACTCTCAAGACTGCATTGACTTCAGCACCGGTGTTAGTATTTCCTTCCGGTTCAGGGATGTATACTGTGTAGTGTGAAACTTCACGCATTGGTTTGAATTTTGTATTGATGCAAGATGGGTGAGTTATTGCATTTGCTTCATGTTAGCTGAAGCCCGACGAGAAGAATTACCTTGTACATGATTTGGAGTTGGCTGCGATAGTTCATGCTCTTAAGATATAGATGCATTATCTTTATAGGTGTCCTGTGAGGTTTACACCGATCATCGTAGCTTGCAGCATTTGTTCAAGCATAGAGACCTCAATTTTAGGCACCACAGGTGGATTGAGTTACTAAAAGATTATGATATCACCATCCTTTATCATTAGAGAAAGGCGAATGTGGTTGCGAATGCCTTGAGTATAAAGGCAGAGAGTAAGGTAGTTTGGGATTTATTTCAGCTGAGGAGAGACCATTAGCTTTGGACATTCAGTCCTTAGCTAACAGACTTATGAGGTTGGATATTTCAGAGCCCAGGCGAGTTCTTGCATGTGTCGTCGCGCAGTCTTCACTATTCGAGCAGATCAAGGCTCACCAGTACGACGATTTGCACTTATTGGTTCTCAAAGAGATGGTACTACAGGTTGGTACCGAGGAGGTTACTATCGGTGAGGATGGTGTTCTGTGACTCCAGGGTTATCTATGTGTCCCTAATGTTGATGGGTTGAGGGAAAATATTCTACATGAGGCACACAATTCTCGATATTCTATTCATCTAGGTGCTACAAAGATGTATCACAGCCTGAGGTAGTATTATTGATGGCGGCGGATGAAGAAGGACATAGTTCAGTATGTAGCGAGGTGCCTAAATTTCAAGCAGGTTAAGTATGAGCATCAGAGGCCAGCTGGCCTACTCCAGCAGATGGTTATACTTGAGTGGAAGTGGGAGCGCATTACTATGGATTTCGTAGTTGGGTTTCCACGGACCTTGCAAAAGTTTGATGCAGTTTGGGTCATTTTCCATAGGTTGACCAAGTCGGCACACATTGTCCCAGATTTATATTCAGGAGATTGTTCGGTTGCACAGTGTGCATGTTTCCATCATATCAGATAGAGGCCCTTAGTTTACTTCACATTTCTAGAGGGAAGTAAAGAATGAGTCGGGGACCCAGTTAGAGCTCAACACAGCCTTTCATCAGCACACTGACAAGCAGTTAGAGCGGACAATTTAGATCTTGGAGGAAATGCTCAGAGCATGTGTGATTGACTTCGGATGGCAGTAGGATTTATTCTTGCCTTTGGCCGAGTTTTCTTACAAAAAATATTATTAGTCCAGCATATAGATGGCTTCATTTGAGGCTTTATATGGTCGGCGATGTCGTTTGCCCATCGGATGGTTTGAGCCCGGTGAGGCTAAGTTATATGGTACTGATTTAGTGAAGGATTCCTTGGATAAGGTAAAGTTGATTCAGGAGCGACTTCGCACAGAAAAGTCCAGACAGAAGAGTTACGCAGATCAGAAGGCGCGTGATTTATCTTTAATGGTGGGCGAGAAAGTTCTCTTGAAGGTCTCGTCGATGAAGAGAATAATGAGGTTCGAGAAAAAGGGCAAGCTGAGTCCAAGGTTTATAGGTCAATTTGAGGTGTTGATAGGAGTTGAGGAGGTTGCTTATAAGCTCGCTTTGCCTCCTAATCTATCAGAAGTTCATCCGATTTTCCACGTGTCTATGCTCCGGAAGTATCATGCCGATAGGTCGCATGTGTTAGACTTCAGCACAGTTCAGCTAGATGAAAGCCTGGGTTATAGGGAGGAGCGAGTTGCCATTGTTGACAAGAAAGTTCGCCACTTGAGGTCTAAGAATATTTATGTGGTAAAAGTTTAGTGGAAGGGGCCGACCAGTCGAAGAGGCGACTTGGGAGGCCGAGGAGGACATGGGGAGCAGTTATCCACACTTATTCAGCACTCCAGGTATGATTCTAAACCCGTTTGAGGACGAACATTTGCTTAAAAGGTGGAGAATATACCTGACTGGTCGTTTTTATTTCTAGATCCATGTTACCCTAAATAAGACTCCTTGTATGTGCTTTTACTGTTTTATATCCTGCGGGGATGGTTAGTTCGGGATTTAGAAGGGTTTGGGTTGAAATTGGAACACTTAGTTCCTTAGTATTGGCTTTAAAGGTCTAAGTTTTACTTGGGTCAATGTTTCTAGTAAACAACCACGGAATCATGATTTGACGGTCCCAATAGGTCTGTATAATGATTTTGGACTTGGGTGTATGTTTGGATCGGGTTTTGGATGACCCGGGAGCGTTTCGGTACATAATGTTGAATGTTGGCGCATTGAATGTTTTAAAGTTCTTTAAATTTTGTTTGGAGTAGTGATGGTAGTCTATAATATCATGTTTTAGTCGCTTGTTACACTCGAATTTACTGCAACTTAATAGAGTTTGTGCTTGAATCGATAGTGTTATACATTAATTGTGTATTTTATGCCTTGTAAAAGGTCTGAGAAATGAAGATGTTACGAAATTAATTTGATTGATTTGGATCTTTGAAGTCTGAGTAAAATCCCAAGGGAATAAGCCAGGATTGCGTTCGGGAGTCGAGAACCACGCCGGGATAACTAAAAAGCAAGAAAAATCCGTACTCAGAGAAAGCGCCACTGTCGCGGTGCGTGGGCGCCGCAGTAGGCCAATTTTCCTGCAGTCTGTCAGAATCAACTCTCTATATTTCCCCACTAATGCCCCGCATGGCGCGTCACCCCATGCAGCGCGCCTGTGCAATTTTTACAGAGTATTTTCAAATTTCGCGTAGTAAAAAGTGTTTCCGTCCGGGCCTAACCCTACTTAGTATAAATACATGGAAACAGTATTTTGGGACTTTTGACAAATCTTAGACCTAAGTAAGCTAAGGAGGAGGTGGAGAAGCAAAACTCAAGGATTTAATCATTCAATCCTCCCTCAAAACAAGGGTTTGGATTGTTTATGATTTCCTTTTACTTAAACATTGTTATGATGATTTACTCCATATCTATGGAGTAGTTCTCTTTAGGGTTTGATGGATTTGGTGTATGATACTTGTTTGTGGATAATTAACTCTAGTTTTATGTATTAAATCGTTTTGGATGTTATATTTGTTGCATCATATATTTACTTGTTCATGTAATCGAGAGAGGCATAACTTGTGATATCTGTGCATTATATTTTGTTGGTTGAAGTCATTAATTCTTCTTAGTAATCGGATGAGGCTAGTTGAATTGGTGATTAAACTTAGTTAGGAAGATAATCGAGAGAGGTTCTCTTAAAGACCAATCCACTACGAATTTTTGCGTATCTACACGTGCTTAAAATTGGTTCATCTTATGAGGTTGAGACTTAATCAAGAGAGGAGTTTCTACTAATCAACTGAACTAATAACCAAGGGAATTCGAGAGACTCACTTGAACATTAAAAGTGAATTATCTAGAGTTAAATACCAAACATTTATCTTGCACCTAACCTATCAACCCTACATTCTCCCAATTGATATCTTCCTTTGCTTAATACTTGTGTTGATTGTCATTTGCCAATATTTTAGACTCTTAGTTAATTTTAATTTTAAATCATATAAACCTCAATTTTTTATCATCTTGTATAGAAATCTAGCTACAAACTACGCTAATATTGTTTACTCCAATCTCTGTGGATAGGATATTTTAACTTACTATATTCGACTAGCGAGCATAATTTTGTGTTGTGTTTTTAGCTCGTCAAATTTTGGCGTGTTTGCCGGGGATTGGCAATCAATAGTGTTTGAAATAGTTTGTAGTGCTAATTCAGGAATTTTTCTTTTTATTTTTTTTATTTTACTCTTTTTATGTTTCGGTGTTCTTTTACTGTATGCAGGCTACAGGTTAGATTGGTGCTTGACTCGATCTTCTGGTAAGGAATTACAACCATACGAACCAAAAATCGAGAAACATCTGCGACACTTGAGGAATGAAAGAAATCTCTTCGAGAATATAGAGAAGGTTGGGAAATCCTCAACCAAAGTAAAGATGGCGAGAGATGACGATAATAATGTTGATATGGTTGCGAGAGAGGAAGCCCAACTCATAGGGAAAGCTGCTAGAGATTCTGAACAAGAAACACTCAGAGATGCACAAATTTCTTATGAGGAGGAGAGAGCTCGAAGAATATCTCAGAATAAGCCTTTGGTTCGAGATCAGTTCGGAAACATAGCTCCAGGCCAAGGGAGACCACTCGGTGATTATGCTAGACCAGTCTACAACCACAGCTTATCCAGTGTGAGACCACCTCCAGTTGCAGCCAACAATTTTGAGTTAAAGCAAGGGTTGCTCCAAAGCCTCCAAAACAATTGTGTCTTCAGAGGAAAGATGAACGAATATCCAAACAATCATATGATGGACTTCGAGGAGATCGTGAACACCTTTCAATATAATGGTGTGTCACAAGATGTAGTTTATCTAAGGGCATTCCCCTTCACTCTCAAGGATGATGCAAAACAGTGGCTTTCGAAGCTTGCCCCAGGGATCGATTAGAACATGGGAGGAGATGACCAGAAATTTCTTGCTAAATATTTCTCCTCAGCTAAAACGGGAAAGTTTAGAAGAGAGATCCATAACTTTTGCCAGAATGAGATTGAAACGGTGTTTGAAGCATGGAAGAAATTTAAGGAGATAGTCATAAAGTGTCAACATAGCGGAATTGAACTCTGGATGCAACTCTAGGAGTTTTGGGATGGATTGACACCGACCTCACGAAGAACATTGAGTAATGCAGCTGGAGGTCCATTGATGAAGAAGACTCCAGAGGAGATTGTCACTATTCTTGATGAATTGTTAGAAGATGCAAATCAGTGGCCCTCGGAGATTGCTGAAAGAAGAAGATCAACATGTGTTCACCAGGTTGATGATAATACATATGTGCATGTACATCTTGATGTCATGGCAAAAGAAAGGAAGCGGACCTTAGCTTCAATAGATAATGAGCCTCATGCAGCACGTGACATATGTGGAAGAGGACACCCTAATCATTAGTGTCAATCTTCAATGGAGGAAGTTAATGTTGTGGGTAATTATAACTTCAATGCAATGGGTCAGAAGCACCCCGGAATTTCTTGGAGTTCACCTGGGGGTACAGCAAATGCATGGCAACAAAATAACTCTAAGAAGGAGCTCCTAGTTTTGGGAATCAGCCGAGGCTGCAATTTCAACCTCAATAGCCAATTCAGTCTGGGTTACAAGATTATGAAGTCATTTATCGTCAAGATTGATGAAAGATTAGGTGCTCATGGGGAAGCTATCAAAGAACTTAGGACAGGTTTGTGTAACTTGGAGAGACAAGTGGGACGAATTGCAACTATATTATCTGATAGAATCTCAGGTACTCTGCCAGCTAATACTGAAAATAATCCCAAAGAAACGGTAAATTTTGTGACCTTGAGAAGCGAATAAGTGTTGAAAGATCCCACTCCAATTCACAAAGAAGTTGTGCCTGAAAAAGATAGCGGGAAGGAGCTGAAAATTGAAGATGATAAAAAGACTGAAAAGAAGAAATTTAAGAAGGGAAGAGAGAAAAAGGAGGAAACATAAGAAGGGAGGAATTTGATGATGTGAGCAAGAACATGCCGGCTCTACCTTTTCCCTAAAAGCTCTATAGAGAAAAGCTGGACAAGCAGTTTGAGAAATTTTTAGATATGCTGAGACAGGTTAATGTAAACCTGACATTCACTTAAGTTTTCTCACAAATGCCAGCTTATGCAAAGTTCTTGAAAGAGATCCTTACGAATATGAGAAATATAGAAGAGACCAAGGTGTTTAATCTCATAGAGCATTGTAATGCAATCCTGCAAAACAAACTCCCACAAAAGTGTGGAGATCCAAGGAGTTTTACAATACCTTGCTCTTTAGGCATCTTAACTTTAATAAATCTTTATGTGATTCCGGTGCCTAAATTAATCTAATAACTTTGTCTATTTACAGGAAGCTAGAGAATGAAATTGGAGAGATAAGGTCAGCACCAATATCCTTGCAACTGGATGACCAAACAATGATAATACCTGAGGGGATAGTAGAAGATGTTTTGGTACGGGTGGATAAGTTCGTATTTTTTGTAGATTTCATAGTGGTAAAGATGGAGGAGAATAAGGAGATACCCCTAATCTTAGGAAGACCATTCTTATAAACGGGTAGAGCAATATTAGATATATACGATTAAAAAACTCATGTTGAGAGTGGGTGATGAGACCGTAACTTCGAGATGAATGTAGAAACTGGGGGAAAAAGGAGAAGCCAGCTACAAGTGTAGAGTGGAAAGTGAAGGGCGTGAAAGAGAAAACCCCAAAGAAGATGTCGGCATGGATGTGTGAAATAGTTCGGGCGCGTGGAATGGAGCCCGGCTTTGATTCAGACCACGACTAGAGATTTAGGGAAGATTTCTCTACTTTATGCTTTTAAATTGTGTGTCATGGGGACATGCCACAACTTAAGGTATGGGGCAAGGGGATACAAAAATATTTTATTTTGTTAGGTAGTGTAACAATTTCCCCTTGTTTTATTTTTGTGTCGCGGTTATTTTCCAATGGTTGTGTTTGAACCGTGTGTAGTTAGTTTTTATTTTTTAAGTAGTAGAAAACCTTATGCTATGATTTGAATTGAAGAAATATCTCTTAACTATATTGTGCCTTGAGAATAGTGAGTACTTTAGTTGTGACGCTTAGGCTCAGTTTTTGGCTCTTAAATAAGTGTCTTTGAATTGTATGATCTTAACTTTGCTTAACTTCTTTGACTAGAGTGTCTTGATAGTCCAATCTTGAGTGAGTTATGTTCCATGTGGGTGTGAGGTTTTGTGGTATTTTGTGCATTGCATGTGATGTCTAGAACTTGCTCCGTGTATTTGCAAAGCGAAATAGTAGTTTTATTCAGTCTTGGAAGTGATATAGGCATTTCTTTGTTGAGCTAGTTATATGCTATTACCCACCTTATTGTTATGTATCGTATTCAACCCCTTTGAGCGTACAATATTGTTTCTTTGGCAACCACATTACAAGTCCTAAACATTTGTTTGAGTTGACCGTTTATTTGAACCTTGTACCTCTCGTGAGCACTTGAATTTGTTATGAACTTTGTAAAAGTTGAAGTGAGCGATGGTTGGTTTGGATTTTGAGTGGAACTATTGAAAAAGGAGAAATGTGCAATATGTAAAAAAAAAAAGTAAGAGCCACTTGAATTGAATAAGAAAGGAAAGAAAAAAAAAAGTATGATTATGAAAAATGATCTTTGATAAGTGGTAACTCCAAGAATAGAGAGTTGATGTATGTTGATATTAAGGTGGAGTATGGTTTGACATAAGTGTGGGGTTCTGAACAATGAAATGTATGTATTAAAGTGCTTAGGGAGGTTTAGTCACTCTTATATCTGAATGTATCTTATCCGTCCCGCAGCCTACATTACGACCAATTAAAGCCCTACTTGATCCTTGACTGAATGAGATCGATTAGTTGAGTAGTACACTACGAACAAGCCTATGGTGCATCTTTTGTAGCATATGAATGTTGTTTCTGAGAGTGAGTACATTCTGTCTATTTTTAAGTTCCCAATTGTTCTTAAATGCGATTTTATGTGGAACTACTCTCTTTTGTTGTGAGGGCACTTGATTCATGAAGGAAAAGTAATGTCATTGACCTCTATGTTAGAGTAAGTGAGCGGGTTGTGAATAATGTGTGGTGCTTGTGAGTCAAATTTTGAGGCGATGATGTTACACTATTGTGCCTAGTCTATTTTAAATATTCTTGGTGTAATGAGTTAGGAGAGTTGATAAGTAAGGTGTGTCTATATAAAGTGTGGTTTGGTTTCTCGAGAACGAGCAATAGTTTAAGTGTGGGGTGTTGATGGTAGGCCATAATCTCGTTTTTAGTGGCTTGTTACACTCAAATTTACTACACTTTAATAGAGTTTATGCTTTATTCGATAGTGTTATGCACTAATTGTGTATTTTATGCATTGTAGGAGTATTCCAAGCTATGGAGATATTATAGAATGAATTTGATTTATTTGGATCTTTGAAGTCTGAGTAAAAACCCAAGGGAGTAAGCCGGGATCGCGTTAGGAAGTCGAGAACCACACTCGGATAGCTAAAAAGCAAGAAAATTCCGTACTTAGAGAAAGCCCCACTGTCGCGGCGCGTGGGGCACCGCGGTAGGCCAATTTTCCTACAGTCTGTCAAAATCAGAATCAACTCTCTGGATTTCCCCACTAATGCTCTGCATGGCGCGTCGCCCCATGTGGCGCGCCTGTGCAATTTTTATAGAGTATTTTCCAAATTCGCGTAAGAAAAGGTGTTTCCGTCCGGGCCCGACCCTTCTTAGTATAAATACATGGGAAAATGATATTTTTGGGACTTTTCACATAACTAAGACCTAATTAATCCAAGGAGGAGGTGGAGAAGCAAAATCTCAAGGATTATATCATTCAATCCTCACTCAAGACAAGGGTTTGGATTGTTTTATGTTTTCCTTTAACTTAAACATTGTTATGATGAATTACTCCATATCTGTGGAGAAGTTTTCTTTAGGGTTTGATGGTTTTGGTGTATTGATACTTGTTTTTGAATAATTAAATCTAGTTTTATGTATTAAATCGTTTTGGATGTTTTAACTGTTGCTTATATATTCACTTGTTCATGTAATCGAGAGAGGCATAACTTCTGATATCTGTGCATTATATTTTTTTGGTTGAAGTCATTAATTCTTCATAGTAATCAGAAGAGGCTATTTGAATTGGTGATTAAACTTAGTTAGGGGGACAATCAAGAGAGGTTCTCCTAAAGACAAATCCACTACGAATTTTTGCATATCTTCACGTGCTTAAAATTGGTTCATCTTGTGAGGTTGAGACTTAATCGAGAGAGGAGTTTCTACTAATCAATTGAACTATTAACCAAGTGAATTCGAGAGACTCACTTGAACATTAGAAGTTAATTATCTAGAGTTAAATCTCAAATATTTGTCTTGCACCTATCCTATCAACCCTATCTTCTCCCAATTGATATCTTCCTTTGCTTAATACTTGCGTTGATTGTCAATTGCCAATAGTTTAGACTCTTAGTTAATTTTAGTTTTAAATCACATAAACCTCAATTGTTGATCATCCTGTATAGAAATCTAGCTAATAACTATGCTAATATTGTTTACTCCAATCCCTGTGGATAGGATATTTTAACTTACTATATTCGACTAGCGAGCATAATTTTGTGTGTTTTTAGCTCGTCAAATTTTGGTTTTGGTCTTAACGAGGTCCGTTTGGATTTTCGAGCATAGAGTATAGTTTCGTATGGTGATTAAAACTTTCACGCAATATTTGGTGTCATTCATAGTAGTTTAAGTATGATTCGGCGCGTTCGGAGTAAGTTGGATGAATTTGAACTTCCTAGTCGATTCTATTTGGTTTTGGGTTGTGATCCTTAGTTTTTTATGTTGTTTTCCGCTTTATGAGAGTACGAGCAAGTCCTTTTTATGTTTATGAACTTTTTGTTATGTTTGGACGAGGCCTCGGGGGCCTCAGTTGCTACTCGGACGATGCACAAATCGAGTTGGAGCTTGAAAAGGGCTGTTGGTGCACCAGTTCTGGTGTGCTCGCACCTGCGAGCTTTTGGCCGCAGGTGCGAGCTCTTGGCCTCAAAAATGCCTTTGATTGTGTGGCCAGTGGTCCGCGAAGTGGCCTCGCTTCTATGATGAGAAGTCTGCAGGCGCGAGAAGAGGCTGACCAGGCTTAGACCGGTGAAGTGCTCCATTTTCCGCAAAAGCGGAGTCAGCTAGCCTGGGTTAGGACCACACCTGCAATGGATTTTCCGCAGGTGCGGCGCCGCAAATGCGGACTAAGTCTGCAGAAGCAAAAACACTGGAGGCAGAATGGTCCATTTACTACGGGACTTAGGTCATTTTTGACTCATTCTTTCACGTTTGGGAGATTTTGGAGCTTCTTAGAGAGGGGTTTTCACCTAGCTATTGAAGTTAAGTAATTTCTATGCAATGTAAGTTAAATACATATATTTTGGATAGATTTTAACATGTAAAATTGTGAAAATTATGGGTTTAGTTGAAAAACCTAGGTTTTAATAAAAATGAGTCTTGACCACGAAAATGATTATGAAATTGGGTAAAAATGATATATTTGAGTTCGTGAGGTTACGGGTAACAATTATCTTCGAAAGTTTTGGAATCCGGGCACGTGTGCTCGGGGGTAAATTTTAGGAATCTTCCTATTGGGGTGGGTAATTTCCCTAATAGTTAAACTATGAACTTTTGAGTATAATTTCTTGCAAACTCTATTAAAGTTATAATCAAAGTTTATTGTCTTTGTTTGTATTTAAAATCAAATTATAGAATAAAAGAGAAAGATACGGTAAAATACTTACCTTAAATCCAGAATTTAATCATGAAGGAAGTTCATGGAACAATTGACAATCATTATGCTCAATCCCAAAGCTTCTACTCAACTGATTAGAGTATCGTGCTGATAACGTGTTATGAAACAATAAAAGAAGAAGAAGAGTATTGCAGAGAAAGTAGAGAGAGAATTCTTATTGATTTTGGGATCAATTACAATGGAATAGAACCCCTCTATTTATAGGGAAAAAGTGACTTAGCCACCAAGTAACAAACCTTACAATCTCTAAAATATAAACATTCACCATAAATAAAATACTATTTATAACAATTTCTTACTTGTTTAACTGTTTAGCAAGTTTACTAAAAGGAAGATCACTATCAAGCTAATTAGATATTAACATAATAATGCTATTATGTACATTCATTTGAAGAACAAATATGTACAAGATATGAAATATACATTTGCAACAGTATATTCTTCGCGCCTACTTCAATGAGAAAGACAAAAGAAGATGCATGTGTGGTAAAAGTCTCACTCCATAAACATTTATTGCCCTTCTCTTTTGTAGTAGTATCGCAATAATACCCAACGAAAGTATCGGAACGTAATTAAACGTCCAATTCCTAAATTTCAGAGTCCCTTGGGGCAAAACGAGGACGAGAAGCAAAAGAAAATAGTTTGGAGAAGGTCTAGAAAAATAGTAGAGTGGAAGCTACAATTTTCCCGCATATATATGTTATATAAAGAAATAGTTGGCTAAGTAACTTTATTACTTCCTAGTAAAAAAGAAAAACTCCAAAAGACATAAAGTGAGGTAAACCAAAAGGCACAAAACTAAAATGGGATGCCTATATTGATCGTAATTGTAACGACTCGGGCATTCATTTTGACAATTTGTGTTCCGTTCGGCGGTTTAAGGTCTCGAGCATCTTCGTATTATGTATTATGACTTGCATGGGTGGTCGAATTCAGTTTTCGGATGATTCGGGGTCAATTTGGAAGAGGATTCTTGTTTTAGAAGCATAGGAGATAAGACATGACTGGAGTTTTGAATTTTGTGTAGACGACTACGAAATAGCATTTTGATGATTGCAATAGTTTCCTATGTCGATTTTGGACTTAGGCGTGCGTTTGAATTTGGATTTGGAGGTCCGTAGGGTTATTTGAAGCATTTCGGCGAAAATTAGAAAGTTGAAATTTTGGGAAAGTTGAGAGGTTTGACTAAGAGTTAAATTTGTTGATATCGGGCTCGGATTGCAATTCCGAGAGTTGGATTAGCTCTGTTATGTTATTTGGGACTTGTGTGCAAAATTCGGTGTCATTCCGGGTTGATTTGATATGTTTCGGCACGAATTTTGGAAGTTGGAAGATTTGAAAGTTCATAAGTTTGATTCGAGGCGCGATTCGTAATTTTGACATTGTTGGATGTGATTTGAGGCCTAGACTAAGTTCATATCATATTTTAGGATGTGTTGGTATATTTGGTTGAGGTCCCGGGGGGCCTCGAGTGGATTTCAGATGGTTAACGGTTTGGATATTGGACTAGGAATTTCTGGGCTACTGGTTCTGGTGCGTCGCACCTGCGAGTCTTGGTGTGCAGGTGCGTGACCGCTTTTGTGAGAGTTTGTTCACTTCTATGACATTTGCGCCACCCTGTTGAATCGCTTCTATGACTGGAGGACCGCAGGTGCGAGGACGCATCTGCGGAAGGTGGATCGTAGATGCGCGTTGGAGGCTCCAGGTGATGTTTGCTTCTGCGGAGTTTGAGACGCTTCTGCGCAATCGAAGATGTGCAACTATGGTTGCAGGTGTGATCTCCATGTGGGCAAGTGAAGACCGCAAATGCGGAGAATTGGCTCGCACTAGCGAAAGCGCAAATGCACTTGTGTGTCCACAAATGCGGAAGTTCTGGACAAAATCATATAAGTCGAGGGTCTGGCTATTTTCTTCATATTTTGAGTTGTAGACGTCAGTTTTGGGAGATTTTTCGTGGGTATTTCAAGAAACTCATTGGGGTAAGTGTTTTCTACCCGAATCTTGTTATATTATCTTTTCTGTAACTTGTCTATCCTTAATTGAAGCTATTATTATTACCTTTTCCGTAATTACTTATCCTTAATTGAATTTGTTGTATCACTTCCGTAATTGCCTAACCTTAAATGAAGTTTTGTTATTCCTTATCATTGTTGACTTATCCTTATTTGGAATTATTGATTCGTATTACTCTCTTATCATCGAATTGTACTTTTGCGGAATCATTGCTACACATTTTATCTCTCTTGTTGAGTTATTCTTGTTGAAACTATTATTCCCTGTTGTGTCTTTCTTTGTGAGCTCGTTCTTGCGTCCCTTTGTTTTCTGGAGTTCCTGAGTTGATTTACTTGTCGTATTCTCGTGTTATTGCTGTTGTATTCAGTATTGTTGAGCCGAGGGCTATGTGTGGTTGTGATATTGAAACCCGTTTTGAGGAAATGTTGTGGCATGTGGGAATATATTGTGAAAGTCATTTATTTGAGTTGTTATGTTTTGGCATAAGTGTTATTGTTGAGATAATTGTTATATTGTTTGCATGAGGATTCTGCCATGTTCTTGTTATTGTGTTTGCACGAGTTTTCTGCCATGCGGTTGTTATTGTGTTTGCACGAGGTTTCTGCCATGCAGCTGTTATTGTGTTGCACGAGGTTCTGTCGTGCGGTTGTTATTGTGTTGCACGAGGTTTCTGTCGTCCCGTTATTATTATTGATAAGCATGCGGTGGTATAAGGTCAGGGTATTGAAATGCATGAGGTGAGATAAGGTGGGCTTCAAACGCGTGGCTAGTAGGGTAACTATTAGAAGTCATGCAGTGTGACAAGGTGGGATAAAACGTAGGATGCTATTTCGGGAAAAAATAATTTTCAAAACTAAATGTAAAGGCTCCCGCAGTGATATAAGAAAAGTGTGTGATTCATTTTATGATTTGAGACTATGAGGCGGTTCCTCGAGAGGGATCTTGTTGTCATTTCCCCCTTCTTTTGTACTTGTCTTTGATTGTTGTCTTCTTAGCATACTATTCATTGTCTTCTGATATGCTGATCTTTTTACTTATTTCTATGTAGCTAATCTTGTTGTACTAGCCATTGCTTCAACTTCATTGCTATTGTTATTACATTGTATATTTCGTGGTGATCGTTTCTATGTGCCATTCATTATCGCTACCCTTATTTGTTGACTTGAATTGTGGTGGAACACTTGCACAAGCACACACATAATTAAATAGCCCAAATCAGTTTAAGAAGATGAATCCTAACGTTGGTGACCATTACACATACTCTTGTCTACTTGCCTTCTATGTGAGGATTTTTCTATTTTCACTTGAGTCGTCTGTGCGGTTATTAGTTGTAATGTGAGCACAAGATGCCAAGTGATTGGGGTTCATGAATTGGGACCCATGAGCTATGATTATGAGGTTCGGTACCTCCTGGAAATGCTTGAACAGAGCTGGTGTGAAACCGGTTGTTCTTATTGAGTTGTTGTTGGTTTTCCTTTATTTGGTTTCACCGAACTTAGACTGTGATCAGTTTACTCTACAACATTATTATCTGACTGCTTCCTGTTGAATATTGTTGTTACCATTGTAGCCCTGCAAGTATTGTTTGGTATTCCTTATCCTGTTTAGCATATTAATATTGTTTCCCTGTTAGTTCATCTTCACACTTGCTCAGGTTGTTTAGTCCGGTAGGTTTCTTGCTTGTCCCTCGTCACTAATCCACCGAGGTTAGTCTTGATACTTACTGGGTACCACTGTAGTGTACTCATACTACGCTTCTGTACATTTTTGTGCAGATCCAGGTGGCACAGTTGTTGTTGATTTTTAGCTGGCTGGTCGAGCATTACTGTGGAGACCGAAGGTAAACCTACCGTCGCGTTCGCAGGCCTCAGAGTCACCCTCTCATTTTGTATTTTTATTGTTTAGTTTTTATTCCGAACAGTTATATTTAGGGATTCTCCTAGTAAACTCAGTAGATCTTATGACTTGTACTACCGGTTTTGGAAATTTAAGTTGTGTATAAGGATCTCTAATTCATATTTATCATTTGATAGTTGAATTCTTTTATTATTTTAGTAAGTGTTAGGCCTGCCTAGTCTTAGAGACCAGGTGCCGTCGCGACATCCTACAGAGGAAAAATTGTGGTCGTGACAAGTTGGTATCAGAGCTTTAGGTTTATAGGTGCTACGAGTCATAAGTGAGTTTAGTAGAGTCCGGAGGTTGTTTCACTCGAGAAGGTCATTTTAGAGTAATGGTCTAGCTTCTTTGAGGTAAGTATCTTACCTAACGCGAGGTAATGAGTCATGCTCGGGCTGATTTGTGGAAATTTGACCGTTTAGGGCTCTTAGGTTCTTATATTCATTAGATATGAAGTTGTTTTGTCATGTTAAATCCCCCATTTACTAGCTTCACCTTTACGTGTCTTATTTGTAATTAATTTCTTCATGTTCCACCCTTATTGCCAATTAAACTCTTATATGCTTTAACTGAAGTTGTTGCCTCTTCTATTTCCATGCTATCCTTCCCTAATTGCTTATCCTTAATTGAAGTTATTATTATCTTTTCTCTAATTTTTCCATCCTTAATTGAAGTTATTACTATTACCTTTTCCGTAATTACTTTTTGTTGTATCTCCCGCGGTGATATAAGGAAAATGTGTGATTAATTTTATTATTTGAGACTATGAGATGGTGCCTCGGGAGGGCTCTTGTTGTCATTTCCTCATTCATTTGTACTTGTCTTTGATTATTGTCTTCTTAGAATACTATTAATTGTCTTCTTCTGTGATGAACTTTTTGCTTATTTCTATGTAGCTAATCTTGTTGTGCTAGTCGTTGCTTCACCTTCATTTCTGTTGTTATTACATTGTAAATTTTGTGGTGATCATTTCTATGTGCCATTCATTGTCTCTACTCTTATTTGTTGACTTGAATTGTGGTAGAACACTTGCACAAGCATACACGTTATTAAATCGTCCAAATCGATTTTAGAAGATGAATCCTGACGTTAGTGTCCATTATACGTACTCTTGTCTACTTGCCTTCTGTGTGAGGATTGTTCTATTGGCACATGAGTCGTCCGTGCGGTTATGACTTGTAATGTGGGCACAAGATTCCACGTCATTAGGGTTCATGAATTGGGACCTGTGAGCTATGATTATGAGGTTCGGTACCTCGTGGAAATGCTTGAACAAAGCTGGTGTGAAACCGATTGTTCTTATTGAGTTGTTGTTGGTTTTCCTTTATTTGATTTCACTAGACTTAGACTGTGATCAGCTTACTCTACAACATTATTACCTGACTACTTCCTGTTGAATATTGTTGTTACTAGTGTATCACAACAAGTATTGTCTGGTATTCCTTATCCTATTTAGCTTTATATTAATATTGTTTCCCTATTAGTTCATCTTCACACTTGTTCAGTTTGTTTAGTCTGGTAGGTGTCTTGACTATCACTCGTCACTACTCCACTGAGGTTAGTCTTGATACTTACTGAGTACCGCTGCGATATACTCATACTACACTTCTGCACATTTTTGTGCAGATCCAGGTGCCACGGTTGTTGTTGATTATTAGCTGGCTGGTTGAGCATTGCTGTGGAGACTCAATGTAAACCTGACGTCGGGTTTGCAGGCCACGAAGTCACCCTCTGATTTTGTATTTATATTGTTTAATTTCCATTCCAAACAGTTGTATTTAGGGATTCTCCTAGTTCACTCAGTAGAGCTTATGCCTTGTTCCCGGTTTTGGAAATTTTAAGTTGTGTATAAAGATCTCTAATTCATATTTATCATTTGATGGTTGAATTCTTCTATTATTTCAGTAAGTGTTAGGCCTACCTAGTTTTAGAGACTAGGTTCCGTCATGACATCCTAGGGAGGGAGAATTGGGGTCGTGACAAGTTGGTATCAGAGCTCTAGGATCATAGGTGCTACGAGTCATAAGAGAGTTTAGTAGAGTCTTGCGGATCAGTACAGAGACGTTTGTACTTATCTTCGAGAGGCTACGAAACTATTAGGACAATTTCACTTCCTTCATTCCTGACGTGCGAGTTTATTGATCTCGAAGTTTTGCACCTTTTGAGATGGGTAATTTTCCACGCAAAATTGCTATGTTCATTTTATTGCTTGTTACTTTACGCTTGAGGAACACGGTAAAGAACCAGGTTCTTTAGTAATCCATACGGGCACTCAAATTAACAATTGGTATCAGATCGGATTCTCTCATTTACATGGCTAACACCTAGAGAGATCTTGGAAGCAAGATGAGTGCTCCACCCGGAATTAATGAAGGACAATTAACTACTAGGCCACCCTTGTTCAATGGAATATACTACAGTTGGTGGAAAGCATGAATGAAGGACTTCCTAACATCTGAACACTATGAATTGCGGACCATAGTGAACCAAGGTCTTTTAATTTCCTGCTAAACAAAATGCACAAATGAAATAGTTCCTAAGGACCCTTCCGAATTTGTGGCAGTAGATTTCATAATGATGGAGAAGAATGCAAAGGCTAAAAAAATCCATATTAGTGGACTTGGTCCTGATGAGTACAATAGAATTTCTGTGTGCTCTAATGCGAAACAGATACAGGATGCACTCCAAATTACTCATGAAGGAACAAACCAAGTAAGAAGATCAAGAATTGAGCTACTCATGAGAAACTATGAGCTTTTCTCCATGAAGGAGTCTGAGCTCATCCAGGATATGATGACTGGGTGTACTATAATAATCAATAAACTGAAATCACTTGGAAAGGTGTTTATCTCAGAAGAGTTGTTTAGCAAAGTTCTAAGAATCATTCCAGATTCATGGGAATCAAAAGTCACTGCAATCCAGGAAGCCAAGGAATTGGACAAAATCTCACTTGATGAGTTGGTTGGAAACTTAAAATTGCATGAAATGAGAAAGATAGAACTGCACAAGGAAGAACCAAAGAAGGATAAGGCCTTGTGTTCTTAAAGCGTCTAAGGATTATGAATTGGACTATGATGATCCTGATCTAGCAATGTTTGCCAAGTTCAAGAGGTTCATGAAGAATTCTAAAAATGCATCCAGGAGAGAGACCAGTAGTAAGCCCAAGCAGATTAACAAAGCTAACTATGATGGGTGCTACAAGTGTGACAAGCTAGACCACATGGTCAAGGACTGCCCAATGTGGGAAATTGAGCAGAGTGAAGAACGAGTTGGAAAGGAGAAACATGAGAAGATGAGAGAAAAGGGTTCCAACAAAGGAAAAATCCTAGGCAAGGGATTTACTGAAGCAATGAAGCATACATTCTTAGTAGCATATGAGGACAGTGAAAGTGATCAAGAGAAAGAAAATGAGGATGATACTATAAGTCTCTATGTTGTGATTGATGAACACCTAGCTGTGAACACAGAACCCCCAGTACAACTTGGAATGCACATAGGAAGACCTCTTTTGTTTGATGAACGCAAGCTCCGTATGAATATATTTCTTCACGCTACTAACTTTGACCTATGGATAATTGTCTGTCATGGTTGGATAGTGAAGGTAACAAGTGCAACAAAAGATAAGAGGAATACAATGAGGAAGATCTCCAGCTAGTTCAGAAAAATGCTAAAGCAAAGGACCTGCTCTACATAAGCTTGCCTAGAAACACACTCCTCAGAGTATCCACTTCCATCTCTGCTCATGATATATGTAGGACCTTGGAAGCTGACTTTGGAAATGAAAGCATCAAAGTTGATTTGATGGGGATTGAAGAATCCAAAACACGAGGAAGAAGTGATAGGAATAATGGACATGAGTGATTCAGAAACTGAAGATGAAGCTAAGTCCAACTTGATATCAAAGAGCCTGAATCTGACAAAGCTAGTTTAGAGAAACATGTCAAAGATCTTAAGAACCAGGTTCTTGAGCTTACTTGTGAGAATGAGAAGTCTCCTAATATACATGGCAAAAGAAAAATGAGTGATCGACATGATAAGATTGAAAAGGAATTAAAAATTGCTTATGATAATCTATGTGATGCTGGATTTAGAAGTAAAGTCCTGCATGAAAACCTAGAAAAGGATAATTATAAACTCTCAAGACTAAGAAAATGGCATAGATATTTTGATGTCTTGAATTGGCTGAATGAAAATTATAGCTCTAACAAATCTAGAATTGGCTATAGAAAACTTGTCCCTAAGTTTAACCCAAAGTATGTAGGAATTTATGATAATAACATGTGCACTCATTGTGGAAGAGTAGGACACTTTAGAAACACTTGTCCTGCCTTAATTCATGCTCAGTTTAGAAACACCTTTGGTATTGCTAAAATTTTGAAAAAGGAAAAGGAGCCAAAGGTTAATCCTCCTTTCATACTAAGTGGATTAAGGTTAACAATAAATAGCTTCTAATCCTCTTCCCTTCTGGGCAAGAAGGGATCAGATTCATCCTTTTTCCAACAAAAGGGGACCCAAGCTTGTCTGGGTTCCCAAAAGTAACTTGTGAATTTTGGTGCAGGCTAAGGTGAGAGAAAACAACCAGGACTGGTATCTAGACAGTGGATGCTCAAGACATATGATTGGAGAAAATAAAAACTTCCTCTTACTGACAGTCTTCCTAGGAGGGAGTGTGTCATTTGGAAATGGGAAAAAGGGCCAGATAACAGGTTTTGGCAAGGTTGGAAAGTCACTCTCTCATGCTATAGAAGATGTGTATTATGTGGTAGGTCTTAAACAAATCTTCTTAGCATCTCGCAAATGTGCGACAAAGGAAATGAGGTAAAATTCAATTCCAAAATTTGCACTATCACTAAGCTTGATATTGATGAAATTGTGTTAAAGGGTAAGAGATATAACAATGTCTACAAGATATTGATTATGTCACTTCCCAGAGTGAGAACACAAGCTTGAGTGTAGTCAAAGATGATCCACTGCTATGGCATATAAGACTGGGGCATGCCAGTCTTTCTCAATTCAACAAGTTGGCAGCAAAGGACTTGGTCCTTGATGCCTATGTTAGAGGAAAACATGTTAGGTCATACTTTAAGCCTAAAAAGTTTGTAAGTACCTCTAAACCTCCGGAACTCCTTCACATGGACCTATGTGGACAAATGAGAATAAGGAGCAGAGCATGTAAGAAGTATGCGTTTGTGATTGTTGATGAATTCTCCAGGTATACCCGGACTTAGTTTTTGGGATCCAAATATGAAACCTTTGATGTTTTCTGTGTATTTGTCAGAATGATTCAACAAAAGCTAGGGTGCAATGTTTTAAGTATAAGAACTGACCATGGAATTGAATTTGAAAATTCAAAATTCCTTCAATTCTATGGCTCACATGGTATTGATCACAATTTCTCTGCTCCTAGAACTCCACAACAAAATGGGGTTGTAGAAAGAAAGAATAGATCCTTAGCAGACATGGGGAGGACCATGTTGATTGCTAGTGGACTACCTAAGAGTTTCTGGGTTGAGGAAATCAATACTGCTTGCTACCTGCTAAATAGATGCATGATCAGACCCATTCATGAGAAAACTCCCTATGAGTTACTTCGAGGAAGAAAACCTAACATCACTCACCTGAGAGCATTTGCGTGCAAATGTTTTATGTATAATAATGGGAAAGAAGCTCTAGGTAAATTTGGTGAAAGAAAACATGAGTTTAAGGATTGCTTCACAGAAAGTGATGAGGGAATTTTCTTGGGTTACTATCCACATAGTAAGGCCTATAAGGTTTTAATAAAAAAAACTATATGTGTGGAATTAAATATTCATGTTACTTTTGATGAATCTAACAACTTGGCTGAGAATGGTCTGCAGGATAAAGATTATGACATGGGATTCACTGGTAATGGAAATACAAAGGAATCTGATGAAGATGGATTTGAAAAACACAAGGAAATTGACGGTGATCATGAGGAACAAGGAGAAGAAAGAATTACTCTAAATTCTGACCAAACTAATGAAGTCACACCTACTGAACCTGCTCCTTTGGGTCACTCCTCGGGTGATCTTCTCTCGATACACAGAATAGACCATGGAAGCATCAAAGCTCATATCCTCTTGAGAATATCATCTTTGGTCCAAATGCAGGGGTGCAAACCAGGGCTTCTCTAAACAATATATGTGCACTCATAGTATTCCTCTCACAGGTTGAATCTAAGACCATCAAAGAAGCACTAAAGGATCCATACTGGATCAAAGCCATGCAAGAGAAGCTAAATCAGTTTGAAAAAAGCAAGGCTTGGTACCTGGTATAGAAACCCAAGAACAGAACTGTCATAGGTACCAGATGGGTGTTCAGAAACAAGTTGGATGAACAAGGAAATATCACAAGAAACAAGTCCAGACTGGTGGTTCAGGGACACAATAAAGAAGAGGGTGTCGACTATGATGAGACATTTGCACCTATAGCTAGAATGGAGGCTATAATAGGTTGATAGCCTTTGCTGCCCACATAGAGTTAACTTTATATCAGATTGATGTAAAGAGTGCATTTTTTAATAGTTACCTGAAGGAGAAAGTGTTTGTCAAACAACCTCCTGGATTTGAAAGTGAAGAATTTCCTGATTATGTGTTCAAATTGGATAAAGCTCTTTATGGACTGAAATAGGATCCAAGAGCTTGGTAAGAAAGGCTCTCAAAATTCCTCTTAGCCAACAACTTTGTAAGAGGAAAGGTGGAAAACACTCTATTTCTATAGAGCAAAGGAAAGAATATTCTGATTGTGCAAGTGTATGTGGATGACATTATCTTTGGGGCTACCAATGAAGCAATGTGCAAGGAATTTGCTGATGGGTGGGATATGAGTTTGAAATGAGCATGGTGGTTGAATTGAACTTCTTCCTAGGCTGCAAATCAAGAAAACACCTACTGGAACGATGATACATCAACAAAAATATATCAAAGAACTACTGAAGGATTTCAACATGGATTCCTCTAAGTCCAATGACACACCCATTTCAATTGCAACAAAGTTGGACCTTGATGAAGAAGGGAAAATTATGGAACAGAAACTATATAGAGGAATGATTGGGTCACTGTTGTATCTCACAGCAAGCAAGCCTGATGTAGTGTTCAGTGTGGGACTATGTGTAATATTTCAGGCAAAACCCAAGGAATCTCACTTGAAGGCTATCAAAAGGATACTAAGATATCTCAAGGGGACTGCTGACCTCTGTCTATGGTATCCCAGAGAGTATAACTTTGATCTAGTTGGTTGTAATGATGCTAGCTATACCGGTTATCATGTTGATAGGAAAATTACTTCAGGAACAACTCATTATCTAGGTTCTTGTTTGGTGTCTTGGAGAACCAAAAAGCAAAATTCAGTGGCCTTATCTACAACTGAGGCTGGATATGTGGAAGCAGCATCCTGCTATGCTCAGTTGCTATGGATAAGACAACAACTAAGGGACTATGGTATAGTTGTTGATTGTGTTCTCATTTTATGTGATAACACCAGTGCTAAAAAAATTGCTAAAAGTCCATGTCAGCACAAGAGAACCAAGCACATTAACATTAGACATCACTTTCACAGAGACAATGTTCAAAAGGGGAATATTTGAATTAACTTTTGTAAAACTGAAGATCAAATTGCTGATATTTTTTACTAAAGCTCTGAGTACGGATCACTTTGAAAGGAATAGACTAGAACTAGGTCTTATCAACTCTTCCCACTAAGTTGAACCCTAGTGATTGGCTAGAAAAAGCATAATAAGATGTAGATAATTAAGTGCAATGTGTTTGGTTCAACATTGTTCTTGTATTCCCACACTTGCTTGGAAAATCTGGCTGATAAATGTGTTGCATGATACTAATATGAAGTGATGAAGCTTTATCGCAGAAACAGATAAGGAGTTGCTAAGGAGTTGGTTCTTTGACTCAGGTACATGTCATACTGTCTTAAGTCACTAGGACTTTATACTCTAAAATTATTTCTATACTCAGACTTCTAATTTTGTTGGAATTACTTCCAATCGTCTTCTAGTCAAAAAGTAAGGGGGGATCCTAGTGTAATTAGAGATCAATTACTCCTGAAATCCTAACAGTCAAAGTAATCATTATTAAGATTCACGTTAGAAATCAAATCCGGTCACTTTCTCTCTTCAAGTCAAATCAGGAGTAACGCATTTAAAGGTCTTTTATGATCAGCTTCTCAGACCTCACTGTTTCTCCAAATCCTAAACAAGAATCAAAAGCAATTATCAAGAACTAATTCTCTCTTCCTCTTCTTCGAGTCTCTCATCTGACACCATGCCTAAATCCATTCAAACACCCTCTAAAGCCAAATCATCAACCAAGGTTGAAGCAAAACCCAAAATCATGAAGCCCAAATTGAATAAAAATTTCAACCCATCAAGGGAACCCACACCCATACATGCTCCTTCTCCTTCGATATCCTCCACTATACCTGCATCATCATCCCATGCTCCTACTGTTCATGTTATTCCTATCATTCCCACCTCTACTATATCCCCTCCTCCAAAAAAACCACACATGCACCTGATCTCCCTACGAAAAATACCTCTAAGTCAACAAAGGTCAAAGATACTCCAAGAAAATCTGTGAAGAAAGTGCTTGATGCTGCTACGCAGGGTACAAATTTAGCCAAGGAATCTATGGTTCAAGGGGAATGAGTGTCACTTACTACCGATCAGGTACAACATCCTCCTTCCAAATTTGATGTTTCGGTGTATTCTATAGATGCTACACCCCTAGATACTCTCCCACCCACGAGTGAGAAGCCACCAATGGATAAATTCGCTGTAGAAAAGGGAGAAGGGGATCTTGGGAAGGAGGCAGATGCTGTGGTTGTGGAACTTGTGGTTAAGTGGGAAGAAAGTAAAGAAACTGTGCAAAAAGAGGCTTCTGAAAGCCTTTCGTTTAGTTGGACTGAGGATGAGGAAGATGATGGAGGTGAAAAAGAAGAAGAAGATATGGACAGTCATGAGGAGCATGATGCTCAAAATATAGCCAATGAAGAAGAGAAGAGTGAGAATGAGGGAGCATATGGAGATGAGAAGGAGAGTGATATAGATGATAACACAGGTGAACAAACTAATGATAATGGAGAAGAATAAAATCATACTGAAGAAGAGGAGGAATCTGAAAGTGAGGTGAGGATCAAGAAAAGGTGAGTGAGAGTGAAGGAGGTGATGAAGAGAGCGGGGAAGAAGAAGGGAATGTGAGTGAGGAATCTGAAGGTTCCATGACAATTGGAAACACTGTCACAGACCCTTCAGAAGAACCTGGTGAAGAGACAAGGGCTCAAGAACCTGAGTTTTTGTTAACTCCTTTCACTGGAGATGAGAAAGTTAGTACTGATGAAGATGATGTGCCACTATCTGAGGTAGAGAAGACATCTAGGAAGAACCTTATGAAATATACAAAGTCAGCAATCTCAACAAAGAAAATGGTGGCTTCTCCTGCCAGAACTCCTCTTGCAAGGAGTAAAAGAAAGGTTGTTGATGCACAAATCATTAAGGAGTCAAGAACTGAAATGAAGCCAAAGAAGGCCTCAATTGTGGAAGCTCTTGTTGAGGTGGATGGAGAAGATGAGTATGACTCTGCCTTGCCAGCTAAAAATGCTACACCAAAGTGAAGGGGTGCCAAATTCACCAAACCTGATACCTTTTCTGCAAGGGCGTAAGGTTAAGATAAGAAAGAATGTACCAGCTATAGTTGATCGACTCACAGAGTTCAGGAACAGAAAAGTGTTGAATGGGAAGATTCTTGCGAACATTGATGAGAAGAGGATGGTTCAACTGGTTAAAGAACTTGAGCTACAGGGCTGGAAGCACATGTTTGTCAAAGCTTCCCCCCCCCCCCCCCCCAAGTATGTGTTCATGTTGTGGTGGAGTTCTACACAAATTTCACTTTTGATGGGNCCCCCACCTCCCCCAATATGTGTTCCTGCTGTGGTGGAGTTCTATGCAAACTTCAAATTTGATGGGAAGGTAATCAAGAGTAAGGTAAGGGGGCTTTGAAATGGAGTTTGATGCTGATGAGCTTGGGATGCTTCTGAATATCTCTTCCTTGGTATTTGAAAATTATTTGAAGAAGAAGAAGTGGCCAGCCATAGACAATGATGTTGACACTTACATTGTGGTCACCAGGAAGTTCTCCCAAAAGGTTGAACTAGATGCTCCACAGAAAGTGTAAGAGACTCCCGTCCACAAATTACTGTTTCATTTTGTCAACTCCTGCATTCTTCAGAGGTCTGAGAGAAGGCTTGAATCTACTCTGTTGGACATGGCTATGATGGAGTTGCTTGACACTATTAGACCTATATATCTTCCTAGCCTCATGATTCGGCACATGAAAAGAGCTGCAGATACTTCCAAATCCAAGCATGATATACCTTATGGTTTTATGTTGACTAAGTTTTTTGACAAGCTCAACATTGCCTTACCTGAGCTTAAGTTTGGAAACCAAAATGACGTTTTGGATGCTGTTACCCTCAAGCATTATGGGTATGAGGAGATAAAGGCTAGAGGACTCACATGATCTGCTATTCTACCTGGGAGTAGTAGGGCTGTAGAGCTCAGCAAGAGGTTTGAGTTGGCTGTTAAAGAGAATACCAAGCTTCGTGGAGACAATAATGAGCTGACAAAAGGAAACAAAGCAACTCAAGGAATAACTTAGAAGAGACAGGGAGGCTCATGCCCAACAGATTGCCACCCTTATGTAAGCTTCGACTCCCGCTGCTTCTCACCCATGACCTTGTTCCTTCTCAGTGCCCTTAGTTCTTTTGCTATTCCAGTGTTGCCTTATCTTTTGTTCCGTTTTGTCTTAGTTTGAGTAGTTTGCAGTATGCTCAGTTTATTTTGCTTTAATGATGAAGACAAGGACCTGGGCTTCTTGGCACTACTTAATGTGTCCCCTTGCTCTGCTTTACTGCTTTGTACTATATTGGATCATCATCCTAGACTATTTTCCTTTTCTTAAGCTTGTGTTGTAGCTTGTTTTGACTTGAATCTTACATTATCTGTGCTTAATATCTAACATTTTCTTTGTGTATTTTCGGTGATGCCAAAAGGGGGAAGATAAGGTTGGAAGGTTGATAAGGTTGGAAGGTCATGGGTTGCGAACATGTCTGTCAATCTTGTAACTTGTTCTGATTATCTAGTTCTTTGATGTGATTACCTGGTCCTGCTGTGTACGGAGTTTGTCATCATCAAAAAGGGGAAATTTGTTGAGTATTGAAATTTTGATGATTAACAAAGCATGACTAAATATTCAATGAACCAGCTCCCCAGGAGAAAGGATCAGCTCCTTATGATTGATACTTGTACATTTGTACAAGACAATAACTTTATATCAAAGTTACCCAGGCCCGGTTTAGTGGAAGAAGGTTGCTATAAGTGATATGATTCGTTTTTCAAGAATATAGGATAATTCAGTCAGAGACAAAAGTCCCAAAGCTCGTGGAATCCTTGCAACCGTAAGAGTCCTATCAAAGAGGAAGCTGACTATGAATAGCACTCCTAGAAGATCTCAAGTTATGTTTTAAATAGGATCGACTTTGGACATCAGAAAAATCCTTTTACACATCAACTGAAGAGTCATAACTCGTTTACTTGTATTGAGTGCACTTGCTTTGTATTCTTCCCGAGTCAGTCTAGTGTATGTGTTTTAGGAAATTGAGTTGTAATCAAGTGTCATAAGCAATCAGTGAGTTGGAGTGAGTATTTTGCTTTACAAGTTATAGTAACTTGTGAATCAAATAGGAGTAGTGGGAGTAATGGAGAGTATTTAATTACAGTCTTGTAATTGATACATTTTGGCTCATTGTTCTAGTGGAGTTGGAGTTGAAAATCCTACGTGGTAGGTTGTGGGTTTTACACCTTTTGAGCCGGATGATTTTCCATGTAAAATTACAGTATTCATTTTATTGCTTGTTTACTTTATACTTAAGGAAAATGGTAAAGAACCAGATTATTTAGTAATCCATAAGGGTACACAAATTAACAAAGGTGATAGTGACGGGCAGACTGTCATCCCTTGCATGCTCCTCCTTCTTCTTAGCCAACTTCTGCTTTTAGTATCTTCCTAATATCTATTTTCCCATTCTAATTTGTAGACAAATAGGAGTGCACTTAAATTTTCAAAATATATATCGTAATTAACTTAACCAAGGACTAACTATTGGTAAAAATAATAGATTGGATACTATATTAATATTTTTTTTCACCTAATGCTTTGTTACTCTAAAATATAAACAAAATTACAAAAATAGCAGCACTTCTTTAAATGATTCCTTGACTTTTCTTTCTTTTTCATTACAATTTATATTCCAAGTCTTTTTATTCACTGCAATAATATAGATTTTGATTTTCTTTTTCTAGATATACAAAAACCACAATAACAAAAGAAACGGGGCCGGGCGGGGTGGTTTGGAAAAACAGAAAAATATTATGCAGCGGGATGCAATGCGGGTTGAGATTTTGCGAGTTATGACTCAACCAGCTCACACTCACCCCGCCCAGCCCCACTGCTAACCCTAAATCCACCGAAGCACCCGATTTCCTTTTCTACCTTTGTGTTTTTCATAAAAGCTCTTCTTTTTACTTGATGCGTCGAGTTCTTATTTCAGTTTTTGTGCGTCTTCAGTAAAAACATTAAAACTTTGGGCGGAAGATCAAACCAATTGAAAATGGTTTGAACCATTGAAAACTAGACTCAAAAGTTCTATAATTTTCATTCAGAAAAAATGATGAAGTCTCCTCTAATAAGCACAATTTGACTTGAGTGAAGGTGTCCGGGGCGAAGCTATGTTAGCCCAAGGGTGTTCAACTTAACACCCTTTGCCGAAAAATTATACTATGTGTAAGATAAAATATTACTTGTTATTGATTAAAAATATACACTTTGAACATTCTTGCTTAGCCCAATGGCAAATGGTGTTCCAAATTTGAACACTCACATTGAATTTCCTCACTTCGCCGCTAGCAGGTGTCCAATAGATTGTAACTTCATTAATTCAGGTGTCTAAATAATAAAAAAAATGGTAAATTTGAGGGGTCGTCGATGTATTCAGCCTAAGAAGAATGATTCAGTATGCAATCACGGAGTAAAAAGACTTATTCTTATTGAAAAACTACCATATGTGAATTAATTATGAAACTATTTACTTAAGAAAGTCTATACTCAAGCCCATGTATAGAACATATAATTAGTAGTTTCTTCTCTTGGTATTCACTATTCTCAACTTACAATGTTGCAATAAAGATTGTAAACAAATTCGCCGATGTCCTTTTTTGCATCTTTTGAGAGATTGGATAAAATTACAAATATAAAAAGTAGTGTTGTGGGGTGATGGTCCAGCGTAATTATACGTCACTCAAAAGTTCACTTTGTTTGAATATTTAGAAGCAAAATTTTGAGATAGAAAGAAGACTTTTCTTTTATTTTCTTTAAGTTTTGAAATAAGCTGTTAAAGGATATACTTTTCCTAAATTTCATTGTAACTCCTTGAGAAATGTTGGTTTTATGTTGGGCGGAGATTTGGATGGCAAAATATTTATTGGCTTTCGATATTTACATTAAATCATACTCTAGTAGTTAAGTGTTAAGTTATATATTGAGATAAAGTAATACTCCCTCCGGTCCAAAATAAGTGATTTTTTGATTGTTTTCACACAGATTAAGAAATCCATCTTTGTATACGGTCAAAATTATATGCCTCGGATTACAGGCTCGAGGACGAGGTCGAGTTCGAGCCCGATGGACCAGACTCGAGCTCGAAGACAGAATGCAATCCCAAAATAGGAGGACGAGGAATACCGAAGTCGAGTATGCTCGACTTTGAAATAGTACCGTTATGGATCTGTAACAGAATGAGCTAGATTCCTTCCACGTCCCTAAGATCATGGCGCAAATCCCGGAATAGGATTGTACGATTCCGTACTAGGCGGTTAGACAGTTGTACCAAGAATATTCCTTACTGTAAATAGAAATATACCTTATTTAGGGCCCCTCTCCTATATAAAGAGGACTCCAATCATTTGTAAAGGGGATCTAATCATTGAGCAAAGAATATACTCTCTACTTTTTGCCTATTGTTCATCAGAATTGTCCTTTACATTTATTGTTCTTACTTTATTGCTCTTAATCCATCTCGAGGTCACTACTGCTGAGTGACATTGGTTTTATTCATTTGTTTCTTTCATTTCTACTTCATATATCTTGATTATTAATTGGTATTGAACTACATCACATATCTTTAAAACCACAAATCAAGTTTAATTATTACTCGTATTTTCGAGGTAAACAGTTTTGCGCCCATCGTGGGGCTAAAGATAATAGTGATTATTTCTTTACTGATTCTCATTACACACGTTGTTTTTACACTTTTTCTTGTCAAGATTTTTTGATTCTCAGGCTGAAACATGTTTAGCACACAAAACGCACCTATTCATGACAATGGGGGTCTTGGAGAAAACAACAATATAGGGGTCGGTGTACCACCAATAAACCCTGAGGAAGTGCCAAATATGGAACCTATTGATGTTAGTTCACACAATGCTCTAAACGTAGATCCAAGCACAGACCCCGGAGGAAATGCACGCAGGGAGTCTCATTCTGGTGGCCAAGGAGCACAAGGATTGGGAGACGGGGGAATCAGCATCCAAGTGATATTCGAGATGCTGAAGCTTAGCAAATATCCATCGCTCAACTTCAAAGTCAGAATAAGACTCCAAGTATAGCTGAACCAGAAAACACTCGGCGTGCTGAACCAGCACAAGAGAGGTCAAACGGAAATGACTCGGGGACTGACCCAGCCATCATGAGAATGCTCGAAGAGCTCACCAAGAGGATCGAGCCCGGGGAAAAGAAGATTGAAGAAAATAGCAAAAAGATGGAGACTTACAACTCGCGTGTTGATCAAATACCGGGGGAACCTATGGTCTTGAAAGGTTTAGATGCCAAAAAGTTCATACAAAAACCATTCCCCCCGAGTGCGACTCCGATGCCCATTCCCAAGAAGTTTCGCATGCCGGATATACCCAAATATAACGGGACAACCGACCCTAACGAGCATATTACTTCATACACTTGTGGGATCAAAGGAAATGACTTGAATGACGATGAAATTGAGTCATTTTTGTTGAAAAAGTTTAGGGAAATACTATCGAAAGAAGCTATGATTTGGTACCACAACTTGCCTCCTAACTCTATTGATTCGTTCGCTATATTAGCGGAAGCCTTCGTGAAAGAACACGCCGGGGCCATAAAGGTGGCTACAAGGAAATCAGACATATTCAAGATAAAGCAAAGGAACAACGAGATGTTGAGGGAGTTCGTGTCTAGGTTCCAAATGGAACGGATGGAGTTGCCACCGGTCTCGGATGATTGGGCAGTATAAGTTTTTATGCAGGGTTTGAATGAAAGGAGCTCGATCGCATCTCGACAATTAAAGCAAAACTTGATCGAGTATCCAACTGTGACATGGTTGGATGTGCACGACCGTTACCAATCAACGATCAGGGTCGAGGACGACCAGTTGGGAGCCCTCTCGGGTTCAGTTCATCCTAACAGGTTCGCAGCCAAGCCCCTAAGGGATGCAGACAGGGAATCGAGATAAAATAAGGAACGTTATCATCTATACGTCGATTGGAGAAGCAACAGCTCGGGTCGTAATACTCCTCGAAACGATCGGAGAAACGATCGAGGCCAAAGTTCTCGAGGACTCATGAGTAAGAATGGGTTCGATAAACATACTGACCCCGTGGAGGCACCTCGATTGTCAGAGTATAATTTCTGTGTATATGCATCAGAGATTGTGTCAGCTATTGGAAATATCAAGGATACCAAGTGGCCCAGACCAATACAAATCGATCCCTCTCAAAGGAATCCTAACTTAATGTGTAAGTATTATGGCACACATGGTCATAGAACAAAATATTGCAGGCAGCTAAGGGAAGAAGTTGCTTGTTTGTTCAACGAGGGCCACCTTCGAGAATTCCTGAGTGATCGGGCTAAGAATCACTTCTGGGACAGAGATGCAAGGAAAAATGAGCAAGAAAAACCACAACATGTAATCCACATGATCATTGGCGGAGTCGATGTCCCTCAACGACTTGTATTCAAACGCACCAAAGTATCAATCACCAGAGAAAAATGGACTCGGAGCTATGTGCCCGAGGACGTTCTATCATTCTGTGACGTGGAAGCAGAAGGCATATCTCAGCCTCACAATGAAGCCCTGGTAGTCTCTATCCATTTAAATAAAATTCAAGTTAAACGTGTTTTAGTGGATCCAGGTAGCTCAGCAAACATAATCAGATCGAGGGTTGTGGAACAACTCGGCCTACAAGATCAGATTGTACCTGCATCCCAGGTCCTGAATGGCTTCAACATGGCAAGAGAAACGACAAAGGGAGAGATTGTCTTGCCAAACGTAGTCGGGACTATACAAGACACTAGATTCCATGACATCGAAGGTGACATGAAGTATAACGCACTCCTCGAGAGACCATGGATACACAACATAAGGGAAATGCCTTCAACTCTTCACCAGAGGAAGGAGTGAAAACAGTCTATGGAGAGCCTTATTCTACTATGGGCCTCCCAATCACAATTCAGACACGCTCCTAAGTCCAAAATCACCCAACGGAGCTAAGGGAACCATCAAATTTTAAATCTGGGGTCATTTACATATAAATTAACATCCGGTCAACTTTTCCAACTTAAGTTTTCAATTATGAGACTAAGTGTCTCAATTCACTCCGAAGTCCTTCCGGACCCAAAACAACTAACCCGGTAAGTCTATAGCACAAAATGAGCAGTGAATGGGGGAACTAGGCTACAACTCTCGAAACGACCGGTCGGACAAGAAGAAACAGTAGGTTTATTGATTGTTGAATCGAATCATTGGGAATTATTGGAGTTAATTAGAATCAATTTTCAAAACATATTTTTTAGCTTCTCATAGCTAAGGTCATTGACATAGGAAACATAAAATCTTTTATAGAAAAAGATTTTCGTAGTTACTTTCCACGGTACCAAGTTTGTTTAGACACCTTCATCTACTTTTCCAGATTTGGAATATTAACAAGGACTCATATTGTTCCAAATTGATGCCTCTTGTGTTTTGCTTGATGAGTTGCTTATATTTAGACTCCAAGAGTGCTTTAATAATCAAACTTGGACTCCAGCAAATATGTGCCGTGATGAAAGAAAAGTTCCCCTTTTTATTATAAAAAAAACTGATCGAGTCTTACACTGATCATATGCTCATCTTATTGGAGTTATGTAAGCAGTACTTTGGCAGCCAACTTTTATAGTTGCTCGTGCTTTTAAACTTACAATCACAATATAATTTCTAGAAATTTCTTTAACAAACTATTACTATCTTGCAGTACCTTCTATTACTACTATGAGGTACTGATTAGGTTTAGTGCCCATTGCGAGCAAAATTTTACTTGAATTCTCTATATCCATGGACAAGATCTATCTTGGATCGATGTTATTCCGATAATTAATAAGTTGTGTTTTGTGACAAATTCAAGATTTCTTAAAACCATAAATTCTCTAAGAATCACACACTTATCCCTGTACTTACCTACAGATCCAAATAGGGTCAGGTGAAAATTGGGAAATAATAGTGTACAGCAACTTGCACTTGCAAGATAACCCATTGACAGTAATAGAGTAGTTGCCATTAAGGTGTAGGGGGCAACCTTTTCAAGTACATTGTTAAGGTGGTTATAATTACTTAAGCGAACGAGCTTTCCTTATTGTCTCCTTGTTTACATAAATTTATGCCTAGCAGTGGTGAGATGCATATCAGAATATCTAATACTGAAGAAGAAAATTGATTTTGAGTTTCTTGTTTTATTAAGGAAATCCAAAGTGTGCCTTAGTTAGGAGATGAGGTTTTAGGTTCATTTTCTTGTTCACTTTCATTTGGAAGTATGTGTCTTTTGGATATTCTGATGAAGGTCTAATCAATTTACATCAAGGAAATATCTAAGCGACTCTGCTTCATTGAGACATTTATTTCTATTGGCATAAATTAGCTTACGAACATGAATGCTTGTTTTTTGGTTATGATCTACAAATTGCTCAGTTATGTTCATTTATCTTTCTGTTATGATTTACAGCCTATGCGTTTAATGCCAACTTTTTTCTCCTTCATTTATCAAATGGTCTGTTGAGAGAAACTTAATATAGACCATAGATGTGTATGTGAAAAACTCTTGAAAGAGAAATAGCTATTAAGGATATTGAAAGAGATTTTCTCAACATCACTGTTTATATGTAAGATAGCAGAAATAGTGTCCAAGACTGCTAAATCACATAGACCTTGTATATGAAATACAATAATGCTGTCCACTTTTCGCATCAGCGACTAGAAAAGGGACAGTAAACGAAGATTTGAGAATATTAGAAGCTATTTTGACTGATCCAACTTATTGTGTTGTTTAGTGTTCATTGGGATTATGAGTTTTATTTTCTTACTGTGATTATGCACTGTTTTTAAAATGAAATTGTATACTCCAGAATGATATTTTTGGATGTTAATTGTGTGATCATGGTCTGCTATAGGATTCTCCAACAAGAGGAAGTTGCAGGCTGCAAGGCAAAGGGAAGATAACATTTTGGTTACCAATTTCATTGTTATAAGGTACGAAACCTTTACCAACTTGCAATTCTAACTAACTGATTGCTTTTACATGTTCAGAACCAATTTGAGTATTAGAATAAACTATAACAGTTGAACTCGTTTTTCTTCATTGGAGCTATTTGTGTTTATCGTTGTCATGTTTTGTTCACCTCTATTAGTCCGCGACTAGTAGCTTCGCTTGATTTTATGTATGATCGTGCTAAATAAGTTTGTTTCTAAGTTCATTAGTTGATAAATTTTCAGTTTGATTTAATTAGCCGCATCAATTTGATCAACTCTATTTTTGGTCAGACTAATTAATTGGAAATCTTATCTTCAGAGTTGTTAATTCATAAATCCTTTCTCATTAGCTGATCACTAACTGTAGATTAGTCGTACACGTTTTAGTCGTTGGATCATGTGCTTAAACTCTTTGCTCTTGCTGTGTAGTGCTGAAATTGTAGTTAGTAAGTTCCATCTAACTTTGCTTGAATGTTTGGGACAACTATAAGCTGAAAATAATCTGTAAAGGATAAAAAAGGGATAAGATTGAGTAGTAAAAGGTAAAGAAGGACGGTTCAAGAGAAGGATGGGTTGACACACGTGCATCAAAAACATGTGTAAGATCAAAACTTTAAGAGTATTTCCATTTTGCTTTGATATTAATTTATTTATATACTCTTTGTTACTTTTATTTCAGGATGGATATCATAGAAGCTTGGATGAATGTTGTCAGGATTTGATAATAAAATTTCAGTTATGTTGTGTTATCGGACGTAGATGGGGTAAGGTGACATGAGATCACCTCCGAATATGTGCATGGAAGGTTACACAACAATTTTTGGTGGTGTTGGAACAGCTCTAGGCACGTTCGAGGACGAACGTATGTTTATGTGGGGGAGAATGTAACGACCCGGTCTGTCGTTACGTAGAACTTGCATTTTTATTGCTGTCATTGACTTGTCATGGATTGGTTATTCTATTATTGATGTGTTAGAGTCGATAGGCTTGAAATCGGAATGGTTAAATGAGAAT